>JACJUY010000602.1:37278-48208 GCA_014220935.1 Platorchestia sp. MABIK | reverse complement strand
GAAAGTGAAATGTGTGCTCTCAAAATGAAGCAGATAGGATTTTTCAAAAATACTTCATGTAACACTTACCGTAGACTTTTTTCCCTAAAATTACAACTTTTACCCTAACTCTTTCAAAAAATTCATATAAATTCGGAATGAAATAAATCGAAAAAATTAGTCTGCTTCAGTTTTAGAGAACACGATTTACTTTCAAATGCAACAAACCTCATTGCTATAGCATTGTAAACTTCGGACTTACACTCGAAAAAAAAAAAAAAAATTTTTTTTATTATAAGGAATAATTAATTTTCTATGCCCCAAATGAAAAAAACTTCTTTTATAAAAGTTGTTACAAATGTGGAGATCTAGTAGTGTACAAATTTTCATAGACGTACGTCCCATAGAAAAAAAGTTTCCCATTTTAGGATATGGTTCCCTTAACTAACCTATCCTAACTTTACCTAACCTAACCTCACCTATCGTTACGTTAAAACCGCATTTTTACTTATTTACGTGTTTGTTCAACTTTATAAACGACGTTCCAATAACTCCTAAGTTAAATATCTCGAAAACTACGCATTTGCGAGCACAATTTCATTTGTGTGAAACGTCTTCCATTGTACCATATTACCCATTTGTGGCAACAAAATTATTTAAATCATTGACAACATTAAATTCAATATTGACCAGATATTCAGAAATATGGTTCTGAGAAATGCTTTGGCATCTTGAAGAAATTAAGACATTGTCAATGTTTGAACACTTACAAAAATGCACACCCCTGAAATGCACACTAGAAAAACATGAAATTGTATATGACAACATTATAAAGGTCATAAAATCATTTTTCATCAATTGTTTTATAACGCCTTTTTACCAAAATTTATAAAATCGTTGATAAATACTAATAAACTTTCAAAATTTTGTTGCCTGTATCATGGTAATTACATCAAAATAAACAACTTTCATTCCATGTACTTTTGGGGGTGTCGTAGACCTACTTTTCCTTTCTTATCAATTATACAGTTATTTCTACTTCATCAGTCGTTTCAAGGTTGACCTTCAAATTTACGGTTATTTCAGCAGGATATATTAAACACAAATCTTAGTACGGCCATACATTTACCATTTTAACGAAGGGTAAACACACATATGACAAGAGATTGATGAAACTAGCAAATATCGAGGATGATAAAATAATGGAGAATCCCAAAGAACTTAACTCGGAGTACGCAGCGATGGTGACGAATTAAAGGTCTAGTAATTACGTTAAATCGGATATGTCAATATGAAGTTACACAGAGATTACGTAGACTCTCACTCAGAGTGCCGGCTGAGTTTTAAATTAACAAGTCAAAAGGTGGCACTAACAGATCTTTACAAGAGAAAATCTCGTACTATAATGAATGCTACCTAACAGTCAACCAATGCTTAAATAGCCGCAGGGACTGCTGCAGCTTCTGGAGATTCGTTGGCAGCGCTCAACCGTCGAAGGGTTCTGAGCACTTTTTCTCTGTCGCCTTCCATATGCTGAGCTTGTTTTTCTCGTTGACTTATTATCCACCGATCGGGCGTAAGGTCCACGTTCCGCCATTCACTCTTTTGGTGGTGGAATTTCACAGTTTGTACCTAAGTGCATAACAAGGGCAAATGAGTTTTCAACAAGTTATAGCCGTAGGTTACTTGCCGCAATACTAGTGTTTGAAGCGGGAAGAAATTGTTCCGAGGGGAAGACTACAATGGACTCTCCCTTGTGACGTGCTTGATTGATTGTTAGGTCGCTAGTTTTAACCGTTATATGAAGCAGACGATTACCACTATAACTCGTTCAATATTTATTTGCAACGAAAAGTGCATAGAAGAAAATTGTTTTGACTTAATAATCACTAGCTATTCAAGTATTGAAATTCATGAATCAATTACTTTCCTCTTCTCAATGTTCATTCAACATTTATTCGAGCACATTCCAACCATTTAAGACTAAAATTAACATACCACTGTAACTCGTTAAATACTCATTTGCCCCAAAAATTGCATTGAAGAAAAGTGGTTTATATCAATGTGATTACCATGATACAGGCAACAAATTTTTGAAAATTGATTAGTAGCTTCTCCTTAACATTAACAGAGTAAACTAAAGCAGGACAGTAAATTTTTATTTGTTATTCATTTTAAGACACTTTTAATACAAAATTCAGAATAAGATGACAATTAGCTTGGAAATTTAGGCAGTTACTAGATATGCCTGAAATGCTAGACAGCAGACTATGCCTTCAGCATGACAAGGCTGGATGTTCTATTTCCCATCAATTATCAATAATATCCCTTGCCATCTCAACATTATTAATGAAGTTAAGAAAAATCTTTCTAAATCAAAGTCTCTAACATCTGCTACCAAGAAAAAAATCATGTCATAGAGAATCCTGTAATCTCCACAAAATGACATGTATTTTATTGTCTGGCCAAGATCTCCATCAGTCAATTTCAATAATTTGTGGCCAAACTTAATTTGTGGCTTAACAAGTTAAGTGCGGGTGGAGAAGCTGAAGCTCAATATCTAACACAAATTTTGAGTGAAATGAAAAAAATGTTGACAATAGCAAACATTAACTGGATCATGCCTTCATTTAACTCGCAATTAGTACTTACAAAAATTGAGTCAGTGACTGCTAGTCGGTCAGCAGCATTATGAAAATCTCCTAAATGACCACCGTTGGGTGCGCCGCACTCAACGTGTTAATAGGTAACTTGATAAAGCATGAACAAGTTTTCACTTCCTGATTATAACTGCAAAGAGTAAAACTAGCCATGCTATATCAGGATAGAGGGCACATGAACTTGAGCGGAAGTAATTTGCACTTGATATTTAGGCATGCAGCAGTTGTCTACATTCTGTAGATGTTCAATATTTATTCAAATTTTTTCTTATATCATTTATGAATTTTAATTAGATGTTCAATTAAGAACAGTCAATATTGAATTTAAGCCTTTCACGGATATTGAAAATTCCGTTCCAAAGAATCATTGAAGGAACACATTTAAAAACGTTTTACAGGAATGACATTCTGCTTGCTGATGCATTATTTTTGAGATGTAACAATAATTACGTTCAGATAGGAATAACATTATATGGTTGGTTGCTTAGTCGCCACATTGTTGGGCGACGCCCACTTTTGTGGCGGGACACGCCCACTTTTGTGGCGGGAAATGACAGCCTCGGCTTGGGTAAGTCAAGGTAAGCTATTTTAGGCTGATTTATGTTATTTTAGGTTAGTTAATTTAACTAACCTACCATAACCTACCATAACCTATCAGAACCTCACCCATTGTTACGTTAATATTGTATTACAGCATATTTACGTGTCCGTTCCTTCACTTTTGGATCCAACGTTCCTATAACCTCAAAGTTGAAAAACTCAAAATAACGCATCAGCGAGCAGAATGTCATTCATGTAAAACGTTTTTAAATGTGTTATTTTAGTGATTCTTTGGAATGGAATTTTCAATTTCAGTGAAAGGCCTCAATTCAATGTTGACCTTAAGAACACAAACATTGCAGCTAAAAACATGGGTCAATATTGAATTTAGGCCTTTCACGGAAACTAAAAATTCCGCTCCAAAGAATCACCAAAGGAACACAATTAAAAATGTTTTACACGAATGACATTCTGCTCGCTGATGCGTTATTTTTGAGTTATTCAACTTTGAAGTTACAAGAACGTCAAATATAAAAGTGAAGGAACAGACACGTAAATATGATGTAATACGGTATTAACGTAACGGGTTAGGTTAGGGTAAGTTTTGGTAGGTTAGTTAAATAAAGTAACCTAAAATAACATAAATTAACCTAAAATAGCTCAACTTGATTACCCAACCAAGGCTATTAAATTTCCGGCCTAGAAGTGGGCGTGTCCTGCCAGAAAAGTGGGCATCACCCAACAATGCTGCGACTAAGCAACCGACCAGATGATTTATTTTCTATCTAAACGTAATTATTGTTATATCTCAAAAATAATGCATCAGCAAGCAGAATGTCATTCATGTGAAACGTTTTTAAATGTGTTCCTTTAGCGATTCTTCGGAACAGAATTTTTAATTTCCGTGAAAGGCTTATATTCAATATTGACCAAAACATGTTGCATGACAATTCACATTTTATATAATATAAATTATATTTGCTAAATATATTATGAACAAATTTTTACTGCACTGAATGACCCTCTTGCAATCTTGGATAATAGACCCCAGGAATTTCCAAAAAATTCTCTGCAAATAAATGATTATATTTTATTTTCTTAGCACAGCACTTGCACATGATAAAGCATCGTATAGTTAAATCTTATTTTAGAGCATTGAATTGGCCACATTGGCTTTATTCTAAGGTTCTGCTTCTAACACTGATCCATATTCCATCATCAAGATAACATTTGAAATTCCTTAAATAAATTGAAATAAGTATATTTGGTCTCTTACATTAAAACCTATTACCTCATAAGTTTTTAAGTCAGAAGGAAAATGCATTCAACAGTAATTATATTATGGCAAAAAAAATGAGATTTCAAATAGACAATACTCTTAGAGTTACCCCTTTATGGTTACACCTGTCTTCAAATGCTGACCTAATACAAACACTATGTTATTAGTTTAAAATAATGGTAAATTAATTACTCAAAAAACATTCATGTTAGATACTGGCTTGTAAATTGAGAAGTAGAGCGAGTTTCTGCATTAATTAGCCATGTACTTGGACCATCTTCCACTAAGCCAATCGTTTCAACGTGAGGTCCTTGAAGTTTTCACGCTTATAAGGACTAGTCTAAGAACGCTATGAAAGCCCATAACTTTCAAGACTTCTAAGTAACAATGTCACTTGCAATACATCTAGCACCTACTAGAAGTATATCACATCACCACAAGCAACGAGGTAACAAATAGCTTTGAGGGTTTTTTTCAATTTAAGGCTAGTGTTGACACACATCCACCTCGCTTTCGCCAGTGACAAAACTGACCTGAGAATAATTGAAATACCAAGACCAGTTCTTTATTATACTTATAAAATCAGAAAAATAGACGGCGTAATTTTTATTTTAAATATAACTGCAGCTATTCACTTCGTTTCCATATGCATGAGAATTCCTTACAACTGAAAGCGAGTGCGCAGTCAACACGCAACAAAGACATCGAATCAGCTGTAGCGGTGACAAGGTCGCACTTAAAGTGGAGAACGAATGTACACGACTGTAGATTTTGGATGCAAACAGTAGATTACCAAATAAAGGATAATATTAGTTCAATAATGAAAGTGTAGCGGAACTGGAGCAACGACATTATTTTCGCATACTCGAAACAATGTACTGAAGATGACGCAACCTGATAGAAGTTCAACTAGGAGTAAACTTCTAAGGAAGGCCTTTGTGTTAGTTTTTTAATTATTCATATGTAAACAAGCGTACGTAAAATTATACTGTGAAGAAAAATTGGTTTCTATGTACCATGGTAGAGGATTAAAGGAAACAAATGAAAATTGGTGATAGAATGCAGTATGTCTCAGCACGGATGCTCGTCATAGCCGTGTGGCTTAAGGTGAGCATCCCATTTACGGACATTTCTTTAATTATTGAATTCAGAGTAATGCAACTTAATATACTGATAGGAAATACAATTTCAAATCATTTACCTTCTATGAAAAAATGCGATTTTCTTGGAAAGAAAATAAGAAATCATAGAAAACGATATTTTTTGGGGGGTTTTCAGAATGCTTCTTGTCCGACAGTTTTAGAGCTTGTCGAAATTCTAGCCATTGCTCGAGCGCTGAGGTCCATTGCGGACTTTGTAAGGCAGATTTAAGAGCCTTCGGCAATAAAGTTCAAGGGCTGTGATTCGCTTGATCAGCCTAAAAATTGATAACGCTGGTAATTTAAGACTAAGCGGAGCAATGGCGGGGGTTTCTCACATCTTCGGCGAAAACCGTATATGAAAACTAAAAATGTTCGTCTGCTCTTCTTGCAACGAGTCCCAAGCCATAGCAAGGGATTCGGGGAAGCTGACGAGCGTGTCAGCCAGAGGCCGACACGACAGACTGAACTAAGCCGTGGGCGTGTGTGCACCTCCTTGTGTGTGCCGCTGCTCTACGGCAATCCGACCCTCGCTACAGGGGACTCATGTGTCCTCGACAGCCGGCTACACTGAAGATTGTTCGCCTGAACATAATTTTCGAAATCTTCAGGTGAGCCCTGTGCCTTTATGTTCCGCTTGTCTTTAATTATCTTTATTCTAGCGTTACCGGCCCCAGATGGGTGCCAGGCAAATGTGTGTGCAGTAGAGCCCGTTAATTCGGGGTTAGTTTCCACTGGTTGGGTGGTTTGCGCACATATTTTTTTCGAAAATTATGATACAAATAAAAACAAAAATTTTCGAAATTTTTGAGAATTATTTTGAAAGCCTTGCTGCTTTGCGCAGTTTTGCCTAAAAGGCAATTCAGCCGGCTTGACCTCAGAGTCAGCTAGTGCTGGTAGAGCTTAGCTAGAATTCGACAGGTAAAATCCTGGAATCTATCTATTCTCTTCTTATATTTTTCCTTTTCTTTTCAAAAGAAACTTTTGTGATGACTTCATAGTTTTTTTTTCTACTTAAAGCCGCTGTCCGCAGTAGCGAGGGCCGGTTTCAGTCTCATTTGATTTAAGACGAGTGACCGGTGTTACGTTGTAGTTCGAGGTTCCTTTTCTGTGTTGCTTTACAACCTTACAATTCTTACAGGTTCTGGCCTCTGTTGAATCTCGTTTTACCTTTTTTTAGGTCCACTCAATAAAAAAAAATCTTTAATGTGTAATTGTAAAAATAGAAATGTTGTAAATCTAAAAGTGTAACTGGTGGGGAAATGTTCTGTTTGTGTAACTATTTTTATTAATGTATTTTTTTATAACTTTTGAAGGATGTAACTTGTCCACTCTAGAGTGTAAACGTCACCGTGTAATTTTCCTTTTTCTGATAAGCATTGAAATTTGATTTGATTATGGAAACTGAAAAATTTAGTTCCTTAGCCTTAAGCATTGGATTGCGGGGCATAAAATGTAGTATTACTTCTGTTAAAAAGAAAACTCTCTCTTCTGACTGTGAGACTGCCTTTCTGGTTAAAGCTATCCCTCAATTGAGTGGATTGCTGCAGTCTTTTAGATTGCTGTCCTCTACTATTCCTGTAGATGTAGATGCAGTTTCGGAGGCGGAACTGGAAAGAAGGGCGGAGTATGAAGTTCAGGTGATTGAATTACTGGTTAAACTAAAAAATCAAATTTCCCAGTCACAGGTGTTAAACTCTAGTGATACCGGTGTACCTTCCTCGGCTAAGGTTTCTCCTTCTGATGTTCCTTTAAATATCTTTAGGGCTCCTCAGTTAACACTGAAAAAATTCAGTGACAATGAAGGATGCCCCTTTAACTTTCTTCACTTTCAAGAGTCCTTTTTTAATGCCCTTCACGCTTATCCGAGCATGAGTGCAAGGCAAAAATTCATTTTCCTTAAAAATCAACTTCAAGGTAGAGCTCTCAGCTTGATAGAGGGACTTCCTAACGAAGAAACTAGTTTTCAGTCTGCTTGGGCTTTACTCAAGCTAGAATTCCTCAACGCTGATAAGTTAATCTCACTAGCTCTTGATGAGGTTCTTAGTTGTCCCAGTGTTCTGAGTCTTGCCGAAATAAATTCTTTCCCATCTAAAATTAAGTTTCGCTTGCTTGAACTTTCCAAATTGGGTTTGGATTTCTCGGCAGAGAAATCGGGCAACCTTCTCCTCTCTGCTGTCATTAAAACTAAACTTCCTGATTTTTTTCTGCTAGAACTCCTGCGCGATTCTAAAGCGAGTTTCTTTTCTTTGGAACTGTTTGAGAATGAGCACAAAGTGCTTTCGCTTCTTGAAACAAATAATAACTTTAAACCAGTACGTGTATTTCGAACTAAAGAAGTGGTGATCAGAACAGAAGTTGGGAATAAAACGCAACATTTTCCTGTGCCTTGTAAGCTGCCTGTTGTTAGGGTGTGTCGATTTTGTAACTAGGCTAACCATGCTTCGTTTTCATGTAAGAAGTTCGACTCCCACGAAAAAGGTGTGAAGCGAGCTGGTGAGTTAAAATTGTGCGTAACATGTCTTAGTAGTAAGCATTTGGCCAGTGCGTGTCCTTCTAAAGTTAAAGGTCTCCCATTTTTGTGTTCTTTGTTTAAGGCTAACACACACGTTAGCCCTTTGTGTCCTAAATTTATTGAAACTAGTGAACTTAAATTAAACTCTTCATGACAGTTAAAGGTACGTCTTAGGATGTGCCCTCTCGTAGCTCTAGCCACCAAATATGGTGGTGTTACTAAACGAATTAACTTTCTTATTGACACTGAAAGTCAAANGGTACTTTGGGGGGGGGGTTTCTAAATGCTTCTTCTCTGACAATTTTTGAGCTACAGTAATGATTTTAATATCATTGGATGCAGAATAACGTGGACATTCCAAAAAGTTGAATGCTTTACCTTCAATTTCCAATTTTGAATAAATAAATAAATGAAAAATTAAATAAAAATAAATTCGAACAAATTCAAATTAATTACGTCATAACTTTGGAACAAAAATGAATTTGGAAAAACTATTCAATTCTTTCAAAAGCCCTTGTTTTTCCGCATGCAATAATACTAAAATCATCACTGTAGCTTGAAAACTGTAGGAGAAGAAGCATTTTAAAATTAAAAATATCTTTTAAAAACAAGTAAGTTTTCAAGACGTTTTCCATCCCAGCTCCGAAGTTTACACAGCTAGAGCGATGCGGTTTGTTGCATTTGAAAGTAAAATGTGTGCTCTAAAAATCATATTACCATTTTTTCCAAAAACTTCATGTAACATTTTCCGTAGATTTTTTTACCCTAAAATTATAACTTTTACCCTACCTCTTTCAAAAAAATTCATATAAATTCGGAATAAAATAAATCTAAAAAAACGGTAATATCATTTTTAGAGAACATATTTTACTTTCAAATGCAACAAACCGCATTGCTCTAGCTTTGTAAATTTCGGAGCTGGGATGGAAAATAAATTTTTTTTTTTTATAATAAATATTTAATTTTCTATGCCCCCAATGAAAATTTTTTATAGAAGATAAGTTGTTACAAATGTGGAGATCTAGTAGTCTGCAAATTTTCATAGACGTACGTCCCATAGAAAAAAAGTTTCCTATTTATGGATATGGTTCCCTTAATCGAAAGGAAAAAGGGATACATGCTCCGTAGAGTTCATATTGTTTTTTTTGGAGATCATATGCGCAGAGTCGTGATAACACAAGTCAGATCGGATATCTAAATATTTAGTAAAACAATTTACGGGATCAATACCTGTATGCCGTAGAACTCGTTTAAACCACAAAATTAATCGATTACAACAGATTACATACAACATCAAAAGCGAGTTAAACACATCAAAAGCGAGTTAACCTCAACCAGAAAATAAAAGGAAATGCTAACTGATCGGTTGCAATAAAGCATGATTTTTCTTGTTATCCTTCCCTTGCACGAAGGTGAATTATCAATTAATAATTCGCTAATTTCCATTAACACATTAGCGACCTAGATTTACAAATTTATGACGGTAACTGAACGGAAATAAATATAGAAATTAGGAAATACCGCAGTAAAAATTGCATCGAAAAATTTAGAAAAAGGAAAATGTCATTATTACCTAACGGTGAAAAGAAAACATATCTCAAGTTTCAACTCCGCCGGCTACACCAACTTACAACCATGGTGACACAAAAACACAAAGATAAATGATTAATAGGTATTACTAAAAATGAACGAACGAATTGAAAACCAAATGAACAATTACCAATGGTAAAAATATGATTACCAAACTTGAAGATAAAAGTTAAGTCAAATCTTCTAATTAAGTCAATTCCTCCCCCATAATGTCGAAGTTCACAATTTTTAATAGTTACGCACAACGACAAAAAATTTTATGGTCGATAAAATCATAGTGTGAAGGTAATTAAACACTCGTCAAAAAAAAAACTTTCAATTGAAAAGTAATTGATCTCAATGGAACTGTTTAGGAAAAACAATTGCTATGTCCTTTCTAATAGCAAGTTGCTAAAAGCAATAATACAACATTGTTCCAGTTGTTTAAACACTGTTGGTCGTAGTTAATCCTAATTTTAAATTTTTCTTATCTCCGATGGGTTGCAACGAAAAGAAAACTTGGAAGAGTGCTAGAAGAAAAACTCAGAAACTGTGAGAGAACTCTTGATTCTCTTGAATACTCTTGACTCTTGTCTTGAATAAAGACAAGAAACAGCTCGCAAGTTACTTACTTAGTTGCCAGCACAAACACGTTACCTGAAATTGAGAAGAAAACGAAAAAATTAGCATGGCCAGGCATTCATAAACATAATTTAACATAGAACTAAAAATATAAAGACTAAAAATATAAAGACTAAAAATATAAAGAAATCAAAATTCAAACACCAATTTTTGATAAATAATACTAAATATGAATCTTATCAAGTGAGTTAACAGTCTCCTCATGAACCCAATTTTTAACTCACAAGCTTAGACAAAGTCAAGTCATCTATTAATCTTAAGTATTTGCACTCGGTAAATTCTTGTTAATAGGAAAATGAGAAATGAAAATGAGAGCTGCGTCTTGAGTCTCGTTCGGGAAATTTCCAATGATAAAAATAAAAAAATGCTGCTCGCTATATTTCGGAATGTGAAATCAATTTAGCTTCTCACGATACCTCGAATTAATTTTGCATTTTGCTGAGGCCTCGAGAGCACTCGCCTCGACCGTGTAGCCGCGTCAGCGATTGCATTTCGCAGACATATAATTCTTTTTAGCCGAACGTAAGCGTTCATGATAACGCGTGAACGAAAGAAAAAAACAACAAATAGCAAATTCCACAGATCGCAAGAATAAACTGTGAGAATA
>JACJUY010000602.1:0-28006 GCA_014220935.1 Platorchestia sp. MABIK | reverse complement strand
GATACAATCCTGAGCTAAATGCAACCTGTGCAAATCTTCAAACTCTCCTTTGATTACTTGATTTGATATTCGCAAGGGATTTAATAATATTCAGCAGGATCTAACTGATCCTGTTACTACTCTGCGTTCGACTCACGTTTCGGTTTTACGCCTTGTGCGCCACAAACACGGAAAATGACAAAAAAGCTACAAAAAGACCAAACTTAAAATCTCGAAGCCAAACGCTTTCAAAAAAGGCCAAATTTGTGATATTTGGCCTTAAAAAGGCCATTATGGCCACCCTGTGCCACAGTCCGTGCGCTGTCGTCCTGCGACAGCAATCGGGCTAGCTGGACTTTCTGCTCCTGATGCGGCATCATGCTGCCGAGCGGTCAGAGAGCTCTGGGCAACTCGTCGATGCGGCATGGAGCACGCGAAGTTGCCAGGTGTGTCACGGGCTTTAGTCTGGTTTTCTTTGTGACGATCTTCTAATTCATACTGATGAGTTCTCGTACGCTGCTTAACAACGTAAGGACCGTCAAACCGGCTACTTAATTTAGTGTACTCGGTCTCTGAGGTACGTGACGAACGTAACAACGTTGTCCTATTTCTAATTCGCGAAAACTTCTATTTTTATTTGCTTGTTTTAGGTATTCGTCGGCACTGCTATCTAAAACATCTGCCAGGTATTCCCTCATTTGCTTGAACTGTTTCGTCATTACTTGGAAGTAATCATCATAATTGTAAATTGGTTCCTGGCTCGTGCTGTAGATCGAGACGGGATGTGATTTGTCCATCCCAAATAAACAGAAATGACTGTTATCCTGCAGTACCCTGTTGAAACTTGTGTTGATTGCACTCTGCAACTCTGGCAAAAACTCATCCCAAAATTCACATTGATGTGCCTCGACGTAATGTTTTAGTGCTCCAATGATTTTTTGGTTAATTCGCTCAAAACCTCCTTGCGAGGCGGGAGTGTAGGGCGATCCCGCGATTTGAGTAATATTATAATTAGTACATAAAGATTGGATTACCTGATTAATAAATTCACGGCCATTATCACTTCGTAACGTTCTCGGACACGAGAAGTGACTGAAAACGTTACGACGTAAGGCGTGCGCAACTGTATTAGCTCTTTTGTCTGGAATTGCCATTAATATGGCAAACCTAGTTAATTGGTCCGTTAGGACCAAAATACATCGGGCTCCGTTCGATGTAATGGGTAGTGGACCCAAAAGATCCATCACACAGACATCGAAAGGTTTCTCCGAAAGGGGGTTCTTCCGCACTGGTACCTTCCGTGTGACACGGCCATTTTTCCGATAACAGCTGTCACATTGAACAATAGTATTTAGAACTGCTTGTTTCTCATCAGGACGGAAGAAATTGTTCTGGAATCGAACCAGCGTTCGGTCATGCCTAAAATGAGACATTTCCGGGGATGTATGACAATTCTGAATCGTGCTTGACAAATAGATTGTCGGTACACAAAGTGTAATTTTGATTTATTTCTTTCCTATTCTATCTAATTCTCGCTTGTAATAAAGAAGATCATTCTCCAAGAAAAATCGAGAAAGGTTTTTCGGGCGATTTTTGATTGAGTCTACATTATTATTAGGTTCAAGCATCCTCCGAATTCGTGCAAATTCTTTACAGTTTGCTTGTTCGCGACCTAACTCTTTCTCTGTTTTCCAGGGTAACGCACCCCATTGTAAGTTATTAGGTGCGTAATCAAGAGTCAAGATACTATCTTCAAAGTCTTCTTCGATATTAGTTAATGTCTCAGTATTATTAATGTTGAAGGGGGTACGACTGAGTGTATCAGCGATGACGTTTAACTTTCCCGGTATATATCTTAGCTTTACCGAATATTCTTGAGCTTGAATGGACCATCGACTTAATAAACGTCGGATCCGCAGGGAGAGTGAGATGAAACATTGAAACTAAGGGACGGTGATCCGTCAGGTCAACTAATTTTGATAGCCACTTTTCTCATTTCGACTAAGTATAATACAAAATGTCTGTTTTAAATAATAAAAATCATTGTAATTCTGAATCATTCATTCATACATCACCATTTAATATATAAATTGTACGCAATTTATGTTCACCCTTATTACAAATTCCCCCAAATTATCGTGACTTTACACCCCAGTGCAACGGAACCTTGATAAAATTCATAAAGAAATCTTTCAATCGCTCAAATTTTCTCAAAAAATGAGACACATGCACTCGATATGTAGAAATGAATTCATTTTGTACACTATCAAATCTAGCTACAACAATTTGGGTATTCCTTGTTTAACTCAATTCTAGAATTTTTCTTACCTACTGCCGATGCACTCCGAAGCGAAGACACCAACTCATGTAAAAGAACTTCCGGTTGAATAATGCGTCACACCTTGGGAAGGGTAAACACTTTACAGTGAACAACAGCTAATAATTCAACAAAAAGAAAATTGACAGACCCTTTCAGCTAATGACTGTCAAAAAAAATTTCTCCATTTTTTTCTTTTAAAATTCACGAGTGGCTTCCAGAGAACATTTTCAATTGAGCTTAAAATTATTTCCATGAACAAAATGTGTACAACTTTAACAAATTCTCCAGTGTTTTAAGCTATGAAAATTTACGTGAACAAACCATCGTGTTCTCTTTACCTAGATTCATTAGATCCATTACTTGCTATTTTGTCATCGTTTTTACCAGTTCTCTTTTTAGTTCTTATAATTTTTTTCTCTTCACTTTTGAATTACATCATTTTCTTAAAGCTATTTTACAATCCTAAATATTTATGATTGTCAGGTTAGAAAATGTGAACTAACTTAAGAAGTAAATGAATTGTACTTATAAGAAAACATTTCTTTCTTTAGGTTTAAATAATTGTAAACAATTTTAACAATTTATTGACCACAAGTGATACAGCAATAAATTGTATCTTAAGTCTAGTACAATGGACATATTTAAGTATAGCTACTTGTGGGCCCGACTAAGTCCATCGACTTCTAGGAAATCCTATCATGAAGTTATTTTTTAAGTGTTCAGTTATGTTTAACCTAATTTACGCAACTTAGGAGCATAGAAGACTGGTTATGTTTTGATTCTTGAAGTTTTAACGAAGAAAGAAATATTTTAATATGAGCTTTACGGGACGAGCTTATTTAATAAAAAAGATTAAAAGCATACGATCGATGTTATTATCATGGTAGATTACCTTAACAAGATAAGTCGTACCAAAAGAAAAAAGAAATTGAGTTGAATTACCTTATATGATTAATATTTTAATATGAACAGGGATTCAAGATTTGTTTTGAACCCATTGTAAATACTTTTTCCACGGATCTGAGCAGGGATTGCATTCGAATTCTTAGTTCCAATAAAGAAGATAGCATGTTGTGATCGAGATTTTGAATAATAAGGAAGTATGAAGTTACTTCTGTTACTTCTGAAGTTACTGCCACCACACACATAAAGTACATCACAGCACACTCTGCCACTACACACAAAGTACATCACATCACACACCGCCACCACACACACAAAGTACATCACAACACACAGCGCCACCACACCCAAAGCACAACAATATCAACCATTTTGACGGAGCCAAGAATCCAAGTTTGCGCACCGACTTGTCCTTTTTTTCGAGCTCGAGCTTCTCCTCGATGAGGCCATTTTTCTCAGTTTTTTGATGCTTCAACAGTAACGTTATAGTATGAAATGTGTTTCTCATACTTGACATGGTGTTTAAACTTGAGTGCTTCAGGAGTTTTCAGATTATTGTCAGAAAGATTTTGATCAGATTTTCTATTCTTGTAGAGGAAGGAAAGTGCTTCGGCGAGTCAATTTCTTGTAGAATTGAGTAGCAAGTATCAAGTACTATATATGCGTTCAATAAATTTATCTTGAGAATAATTGTAGGTCTGTTGTGTTAGTTTTGGATGCGTTGTATGTATTAGTGTTGGGTTAGAATCATCGTTAATATAGTTTGGGTGACATTTGGATGCATTGTGATGAGATGGGTTAATATAAAGAATATTAGAATGATGCATATATTTTTGAGGGGGGGAAAATAAGATGAATGATGTAACAATTCAAATTTTGTGGGATAGGTGTATTACTGTTGGTATAGTCGTGAAAGAAGTTTTGTTTGCAAATGATCATCTTTAAACGGCATTAAATGTGTAGTAATTACAAAAAGTTGGTGGAATGTGAATGGCATTTTGTGGAGCATGTTTCGAAAGTTGATTGGAATGGGCTTATAGTGTTTTGCATTATGTTGTTATCTTTGAAGTGAGTGCATCGAAAAGTGGTAATGGTGTATCTAAAGATGATCATGGTGTGCATCTGTCGAAGAGTATAGATGGTGTCTCGAGTAATGAAGATTGCTTATCATAATTCTTTGTATGTGGCTGATGAACCGTGATGACGGAATCTGTGTAAAATGTATGATTCAAGTCTTTATGAGATTTGTTTGGTGATTGTTTTTATTCATGAAAAGAGGCTGGTAGAATGATTAGAGTATGTGTTCTTTATTGGTATATTATTATTTCATTGGTATATTATTAAAGGGTTGTAGTGTTAAAATATGAAGATAGAGCTAGAGTGAAGGATCTTGGATAGGTTGCTTTGTTGCTTGAGAGTATGGTGTGCGTGTGTTATGTTGTTGCTGATTTGCTGTTGATTTGTAAAGTGTGAGCGACTGTGGATGTCATGTAGGAAGAAGATGGTGTGGTGTTGTTGGTGTGTGTGTCTGTGGGTGTTGTGTGTGTGGGGTGTTGCTTTGCGCTTGTGGTTTGTTGTTGCGGTTTTTGGGTGTGGAAGAGAGGGCGCAGACGTTCTGGTTGACACAGGAAAAGCACACCTTTTTTTCAGTGAAGGAAACCTGACCATTATTGGATTTAAAGTCAGAACCATCATTAGGGTGCAAGATTTTACACATTCTTTCTTTGTAAAGAGAAGTTTTAGCATTACGAGCAATTAGAAATTCTCCGACTACATTTGCTCAAGACGAGAACTATGATGAAATGCAAATTGCCGTATAGTATTTAACCGTATCAGGAGGCACAAGGTAAATTACGGTCGATTTTCATAAAATGTTGACGGGATGAAAATTCGTGTCATTAATTTCTCCTACATTTGAAACTGAATATTTGAAAAATTCACGAGGATGTGGAAGGTTTTGAATTATTAAATCATAGGACTACTTTTCATGTGAATGTTTATAAAATTGGAAGAGACTTGACTTCAAACGGATGAAATATAGGAACTTTTGATTATTGTATCATGTGCACTCGGGGAACATTTAGGAGCTGCTGTGAGGGACAAAATCTTGTAGATGAGCATGTAAATTGAACCTTTCCAGATTACATGGTTTTCACGACAAAAAGCCATGCATTGGCAGTTCCTATGTTTGAGAACGGGAGAAAACTAAGCAGCCTCGATAATTCGATTACTAGTATTCGACATAAGAGACGGGTCTTAATTTTCAGTTGTAGCGAGATCTCAGAGCAGCTGTGTACTCTAAATGTTAATCTAGCCAAACTTTCTCAGAATAAAATGTGCAAGGAGATCAACACGAGTTCAAAGCATAGGAGAGTTCAGTTCTTTAAAAACTATTTACAGTAGCCGGAAAATTTAAGTTCGTTATTTTAGTGAGGTCTATTTATTTGACTTTGGTTAGTGGCGGTAGGACGGAAGGTCATTAGATAATGAACATTGAAGGCCCGAAATTCTAGATCCTTCACCGAGTATTTTTCAATAATTGATACAAATCGATAGGAAGACAAACGAGGGCGTTCCAACGTTTACTGTCAGGTCGATGTAGCACACAGTCCAATCGAGAGCCACAATTCCAGCTCTCTGCATCATTGCAGCACGAAAGGCGGTGCACCTACACAGTAAACGCCAATAATGTTTAGTAAATTAATGAGAATAAGAATAATAGTTTCAAATTGTTGAGTTCATTTAAAATTGATCGATCTGAAACAAACGATATATACTTATTACGAGAAAGAAATCAAAGTTCAGAATAATAAGAAAAAGCTTTGAATTATCTATAATATGACGTCAAATGTTCACTCTATAATTTCATAGGTTAGTTATAAGACTAAGCGAAGCGTACATGAAAAATACGAAAATTAGATGCATCAGCAGTGCTATATAAAAGAATTTCTATAATCACATCGAATGAAAGCTATACGCTGTTCACGAAATTCCTTAAATCTAAGTCACAGTTTACAAAGTAGTGTACGAGGTAAGATCACAAACGTAGATGCTTACGCTTCGAAATTGTTCATAGTGTTCGTATACAAGAATGCACAATGGCGCTTACAAACATTACTTTGCGAGATAAAGAATAGAGTGCAGAATGTATTTACGTAGCCATTTGATGGAAAAATTAAAGTTGCTGCGAAATAAACTAATGCCCTATAATTCAGTTTTGAAGCAATTTTATACGGGTATTAAAACGTCCAAGTTTAACAGTTCTGTAAATTTTAAATTCAAGCAACTGTCAAGAACTGTTGTTCGTCCTGGAAAAAGACCTGAAATAAAGCGCAAGAAAGTCTTCTTTTGACATTCAAGAATGAGCTTCTGTTGCAAGCCTATGGCTAATTTAGCGATTGATCAAACTTTCAATTTAAAGTGTGGGTAGAGTGGACTGGCATTGTAAATGTTGCAGGTAGAACCAAGCATTTCAATGCAACCGTATTTATTCTGTAATGCAGTTGAATGCCAGGTGTGAAATTGACCAATTTTGAATTGGAAAGGGCAGTCTAATATTGGCGAGTGAATAAACACTTCTGATCGAAAGTTTATGACCGCTTGAAAATTTAGAAAAATGCCCAACTTTTCAGTGATAAATAATTAAATGCATTCAACTAGAGATAGGTAATTACTAAAGGTAAAAGGCGTGAGACAAAAAATAACAATTTATCAAGATATCAACCCTTTTAATGAATAATGACTTTTTCAGTTGATCATAATTATAAGACCAGGGTAAAAAAAGGTCAGTTTAAGGGTAATATCCGGCACTTTAGATTAGTTAGAGGTTGGCACTGAGAATTGTCGAACTGCATAAGCAAGGCTTGTCGCAACGCGCAATGGCAGCTGAGATTCACCGCAGTAAAACAATAATTCACAGCTTTCTAAAAGGACCCAGAGAATTAGAACAGCATAATATAGTGGAAGACCGAAAAAATTTCACCTGCATTAGGTAGGAGAATAAAACGGGTGGTCTCTCTAGACAGAGGACGGTCTTCCAAACAAATTAAAGCCCTCACAGATGCTGATTGCAGTGCAGTAACGATAAAGCGGCACTTACGACAAAACGGCATGAAGAACAAAAAGCGTGTACAAGGTCCTCGGTTGCTTCAACATCACCAAATGGCCCGTTTAAGGCCCTGATACACTGGCGTTCATGACTCGGGAAATTGCGGCAGTGGATCTGTTCGCCAGTTGAAGTGACAGGTTTTCGTAGGCCAATAAGAACGAAGGAGCGTCTTGTGGTGACTTTAAGGGGAGTACAGGTAAAATAATTCCCTTCAGAAATTCAGGGTTGTGCCAGAGAAAGCTTAGTGAAAAATACTGACTTGTCCTAACCGAAAAATTCTCAAAATACTGACATGTTTTCCGTTAGTATTGAAAACAAAATCAGCCAAGTTCATAACATTTGGCAGCTTATTGTGTATTAGACACTCATTGAGGCCTCCTCCTCACCATACGGCCTCCTTTTCCTTACATTTTACGGAAAAAATTGAAACTATTAAAAAATCGTTCATAATTATTCCTTTAGCAAGGTGTAAAATAAAATACACAGCATAACAAGAAAATTTAAACTACATAACAAGGAAAATAAAAGAAGATTCCCTAAATTGAAGCCGTAATAAAATTACAAATCAGAAAAAGTCGAAGAAAAAAGAAATGAAATGCTTAATGAACCCAAATTGGCAGAATTAAACAAAAATATTACATGCTACACTATCAGTTATTGTTGTATGATTAGTTGTACAAATTATTAGCTATATATTATACTTTTTGAAATCAAACGACAATTCTACCCCTGTAAGATAAGACGATCCAAAGGCAGAGCCGAAGAGAAACGCTCGCCGCGAGCGTCAAAAAATCCCAACGAATTTCCCGAGCGCGCCGCTCCGCTTGTGGTGTGAACAGCCGAGCGTTTCTGCATTCAAACGTGTACAAGCATTATTGCCGCTCCGCTCCGCGCCGCTCGTAGTGTGAACGCACCCTAAAGCTCCTTTCACACAGAGCGTGAAATTACGCTGCGTGTAAAAATCACGCAGCGGGATTTCACGCTCAATCGTTCACACGAGGTATTTTTTTACGCTTGATTCTATCAGTGTTGCATTGCTGTTCTCCGAGAATGCTCAAGAGTGTTTGTGGACTGGGTAATAATGGCTGCTCAGAGTAAAGTAAAGAAAGCTCTCCTTTTATACTTGCTGTATAAAAGACATCAAAGGAAGAGAAGAAGGCGGTGCTGGGTACATAAAATAGTCAGTTTAAGGCCGCAAGAAGGAGAATTTGCCACACTATTTGCAAAATTAAGGGAAGATGAAGCCAAATTCTTCAATTACTTCCGTATGTCTGCTGAAAGTTTTGACGAATTGCTGTCATACGTCCAAGGCAAATTAACCCACAACAACACGCAGATTAGGGACGCTGTACCTGCTATTGGAAACTGGCTTTAACCCTCAGGTTAAGTATTTCGATCTTGCTAAGTAAGTAGGTTGTAATAATGGCAATAACAATCACAAAACTTTTTTTGTACAAAAACTTTTATTTAGTATTCCAATCCATATAAAAAATATGTAAGAAATAAACAAAAAACAAAACTTTATCTACTGAAAAGATACTTTTACGTAGAATTTCAATCCATAAAAACAAAATATGTAGACCAATAATAATCTATCTACCTATTTTACCTAAGCCGAGTCCCCCCTAGCTGGAGGGTGGCTGAAGTCAAGAAGACTACACTCCCTCATTCACACGTCTTCCAAACTTACCAATAACAATAACGCAACTTTGTTTACTGAAAAGCTACTTTTACGTAGAATTCCATTCCATATAACCAAAATTCATGTAACAAACAATATAACCTCTAAGAGGCTCCTCATATATATTGACTATTTTAAATTACTAAGATTCTTAATGAAGATTTAGAATATCAATAAGAAAGGATGCACCAGAAGAGACAGATGATACCGAAGGAGGGTTACTATCGGGTTCACATGAACTTTGCATTGGCTGTACATATGATGGAATTTCCATTTGCTGCAGTAGTCCAAGTGAAGATCCTTGCATTAGCGGCACTTGTGCAGCAGTAGTATTAGCAACATTATACGTACAGTATGTCGCAGCGCCAGATGTTCGTGAGACATTGTTGTGAGGATAGTTATTTCTTGCTTTTTTATGTTAGAGATTAATGAGATTACCCCTCCTTTTAGCTCCAATTTTTCGTCTGAACCGCACTGCGAGGCGGCGTGAAAACACGCACAGTGTGCAAGGTAGCCTTGAACACCATTGAAAGCTAAACTTTTGCGTGAAATTTCACGTTGCGTCAGGCGTGAACTTGGCATCAGGCGTGAACTTTCACGCTGCGTGAAAACCTGTCGCGTGTGAATAGAAGTGTACATTATCTATGTCTGCTTAGGTTTGGCGTGAAATCACGCTGTGTGATATTTTACACGCAGCGTGATTTCACGCTCTGTGTGAAAGGAGCTTAAGGGCCCTGACAGACGAGCGGGTTGGCCGCCGCGGGTGCAAAGCGGGTCAGCCGCTGCGGAACCGATTTTGAAAGAGTTTATATTGATTTATCTGTCAAACGCTGATTTATTTGTAAAAGCCAGCGTTTTACATATAAATAAATATAAACTCTTTCAAAATCGGTTCCGCAGCGGCTGACCCGCTTTGCACCCGCGGCGGCCAACCCGCTCGTCTGTCAGGGCCCTAAGAAGAACTTCAAAACAACGGTAGACCCCAAGCCCGTTCTAGACAAACATACTCACGTACTCTAACCAATCAGCTGCCAGCAGTCACAACTGGCCGCTGACGTCATCACGGACATAATTTTCAATTGGCTGCGTATCCAGGCTTTACTGTGATACTCGTTTGGATTGTTAGTCTAATTTTCATGCTTAAGTTATAAACGTTTCTGGGCGTAGTAATGATAGTTAAAGTCAAAATAGTGAATTGCGGTTACATTGACAACACTTCTTTTATTATTTCATTCACTATACTTACACGTGAATGCGCATTCATGTACGTATTTGCAATTCATATATAAAGACTAAGGCGCATTTAGATTAAACTAAGGTGCTGAATGTGATAAAACGTTGGTGCCGTAAATTAAAAGTTTTCGGAAAGGGTTCATGGTCTTTTTAAACCATTCAATATCAGATTCTCATACTAGTCGAAACAATACGATAATGAAGAAATTAAGTTATTCGAGCGATAAAAAACCTGTTAAGAATATGTATCGATGTTATTTATATTTATTATACTTAAAGATTACCCAAATAGTTACATAGGAGAAATGGGAAGAAGTTTACGTTAACGTAATGTTTTTTATGTTACGTTCATTGATGAATGATTCGTGCGTACGTTGCTTGATTGATTATAGATTAGATTTAGCCTCCCTTTACCACACACCACAACAAAGAGGTTCAAAGTGAGGAAGGATGAAAGTGCCATTTAGTATGAAGATGAGGGAACGCTGAATCTATGTACAAGGTGAGTTCCGGCACAGGATCCCGTGCGCATGGAAAGTCAGTTAAGAGGGAAGGTTATGAAACAAGATAGAAGTTGATGAAGAAAGTTATGGGAATTGAAGTACAGGACAGTAGCGGACCGAAAAAAGATGGTCCTAGACAAAACTACGAACATTTTATTTCAACAGAAAGAAGGCTTACCTAACTATCAGCACAGTACCTCACAGTTTTCCCATGGGAGCGCTAATTCCCATAGATATAATAGCAGTATCCACATGAGGAGCGCGAACGTTGCTTCGTAACAATACTGAAGAATATAGAGGAAGGAGAGTCCACAAGACCGCCACGCACACACTTTGGATTAGGGTTTACAAGCATCCAGTTTTTGGACGAGGCTCAACACACAGCATTAACTTGTATTAGAAGTGAGAAGTGAACTACAGTACTAAGGTGGCTAAATGAGCTAATAACTGAAGCCTAAGCAGAGCCGTCGGCATGGCTTTTCACTACATTTTCCAGTTACAGCACACCAGTAGTGAGTGTATACGCTAAATGATAGCGGGGTAAAAATGCATATGTATACAAAGCAATGAACGACGCATGCAGATTAAGTGCAAATAAATAAAACTCTCAGTATGTGCACAAGCGTATGCTAAGAAACAAAAACATAGATTTGAGTCATTAAATCCAATCTCTGTGTCTGTTGAAAGCTTGCACTGTCACGGTTGACACTGCAGTGCAAGAAAAGCAATCATTTGGATAAATTACGAGCTAGTAACTGTAAATGAGCTTCCTACCATGGCGCACTTCAGAAATATTGTAGCGATATAAGCTTATGAACAAAATTATATCATTAACAAAAAAATATACTTAGGTCAATCAAAAAATATACCTAACTTGCTACCAGATGGTAATATTACTCATGGACAATATTCTTGAGTTTTCAGTATAACTTTTGGAGGACATAAGTCTGTTCACGTGTCTTGTGCATTGAAGCGTTATACACACGGCAAAAAAATTGTTACAACTTGTCGGTGACCTGAACACAGCAGAAATTACAGTGATGCTGACACAAATCTAAGAACTTACAGACTAGTTTACGAAATCCTGATACGTGTCGATACTTGCGAAAGCATTACATAAATACTCTCTAGTACAATATAATCAGGTCAATAAACTCCTTGCTGCAGTAGGTGAGAGACTGGTCACACGATTCTACATATTCTTTAAAGGTAGTGAACATGTGCAAGTTCAGATCTTGCTTTGTATGTATTTGAGAACAAGCGTCACAAGAGGATACAGAGGAACCTTCAACTTGATGTGGAACTGATTGACCTTATGAGCTATGTAACCGCTGAATTAGGTGACAGCTCCATCCACCTCCATGGACTGGAACATTCCACCAGCAATCGTAGGCTCCGAAAAAGTTGGGGCTGCCTCAATTTCTTCAAAGGAAATAAGAACGTCCTCTGGCTCAGCCTCAGGAATCTAAAAAAGATGAGAATACAACCCTGTTAGATAAGAGTTTCATAAACTTAACCGTTTCACATATTTTAATTTCTAATATAGAAATGTGCGGCTTCGAAATATCTACGAAGGTTATGAACAGCAATCTTTCTCGCTGGACATAGGTTAGCAATAAATAAGCTGCTTGCATGCAAACAAAAACAAACAAACAAACATCGGCATCTACGGATGCTTTATTTCCAATTGAAGCATGATACATATCACCTTTTACATTGGTTTTTCAAATGCCTTATAACTAACGCTATGACGCTTTCACCCGGTCAAAGACCGGTACCCATTTCAGACACCTGGGTAGAGTGGGGTATTGTGCTTACAAATTTTCTCCTATACCCAACAGAGAAAATCGCCACCAGCGCCGAGACTCGAACCCGGGTTTCACGCACGGAGTTAGGTCCTATAGACACACGGCTATGGAGAGCACTCTCATACCTCTTCAATAATGTTCCACGAATCCACGTCTACGTCGTCTTCATCCACTTCAACGTTGCTCTTCATTGGCGCTGTAAGAAGAGATGCTGTTGATATTTTGCAGTAAGAGTTGATGAAATCTTGAGGAATAGGGAACTTCTGCATTTCGCGCATTTTTCCGAAGAATTTTTCTAACTCATCTTGACAAAGATTGCGAACACAGATGTATGACAGAACATCTCGCGGAATTTTTTCTCTCAACATTAGTACAACATTTATGGACTGAATCCACCCATCAATGGAGGAGCATTTCCGATTTGGATTTAGCGCTTGCAACTCCTTCAACCAAGGGATGTAATCCTGCAAGGTTTTGATCAAAGGAGAACATGAAGTCAGGGGTTTTCTAAGAGGGACTCGGTCAGCAGGAGATTGAGAATTCAATTTATCATTTAAAGTCGTTGAATTTCTTGCAGAACATGCTGTTTGCTGATGATGATGAAGGAATGGAATTAGTTGCAACATAAAAGTCTAAGGCAGCAGATGTTGTATTAGACAATAGAGTTGCAAGTTTTACTCTCATTTTTTGTGAAAACTTCAAATTGTAGACATGATGATGCGATAAACGGGGAACACATTTAAAACTTCTGTTTTGCTCAATTTCAAAGAGCTTCTGAATATGCGTCCAAGAACCTGAACAATGTAGGAAAGGAATTCTCAAATCAAAATTGTAGAGAAAGTTGCGAGCATTTTTGATCAAATGAGGGAGATCTTTGAAAACGAAATATTTCCTGTCGGCAAACTCAACAACAGGATTAGTTGGTGTACAGCACATGTCTTCGAATGCTTTTTGCAAATTGCTGCCTTGGTCGCTTGTTATGCCCAGAACATTGAAGTCTTTACATTCCATCGCAGCAATTGACTCCTGTAAAATGTCTTTCATGCATGAAGATGGCATTGTCGAAACTGTTAATAAAAGCCAATTGGGTTTTTCCACTTTTTCGCAATTCCAGAGGCCATAACACAAAACACGGATGTGGCCATTTTCTTGCGTTGGCCACCGTTAATAGTCTCAAATCCAATTATGGCATCGTTCTCTCGGTTGCACGATCACCCTTTCCGGAGCGACATTTCATCCACTAGAAGGAAACAAAGTTTATCTCTGGCACTGACGGGTTTTACCTTCATTTTCAACATGGACACACTTTCAGCACTTGTACCACGACGCACTTGGAATTGTTTCATCAATGCACGCACAGACGAAAGTGAGGGTAATGGTATCAAGTTCCTCATCAGTTGATAGTGGGTCTCTGATGAGCTTACAAGAATGTTCACAGCGAGCCACTTGATTTGTGCTTGACAAATGCACTGAGATAAGGACCAAGTCTGCCACTTACACTTCTCAGGAAATTATCTGTGTTTAACCGCTTGTACAGTGCCTTTGATTTTCTCCTGAGCCTTTTCCTAAGTTTTTTCTCAAGAGCTGGTCTGCTGTTTTCAAGGGCAATTGTCGTTCCAGAAGGAGAAGTGAACAACCGTCGTTTAGAAGGTACCACTGGAGGACCTGTGTGTCCCAACAAAGAACTGCTTCTTTTGCCACACGAATTCTGAAATAAATTGACGAAAATTATATTGTATATTATATTTACTTTCCTAATTTGTAAAAAGTATTAATTGTACACATAAATCAAACTACTAAGTGATTGAAAGTTTAGGTTTTGAACACAACACATCTGATTAAAAAATATGTCACATTTAATCTACATGGATTGGAATCACAGTTCTGGTCAGTATTCTTTTTCCAAGGCTTCTAGTAATGAACTATGTATGAGTTCAAACATACCGAACGGTATAAAGTGAGTACCATTGAGAGACAGGATAGCCCTGTTCAGTCCGCAAGAAAGTCAGCGAGTACCGCGAGCCCACCCTTCTAATGGATCATTCATTATAATTGGATGCATTGTGTAAAGAAGCAATACCTAAATGTATGCGTTAATTCAATTCCAAGGACACAAGAAAAAAAGGATAGTTCAGAAATATGCTACGAGAATCACAACTTAATCATATTTTTTACTCAACGATAATTATTTAATTTCTTGATAGATGCATTAAATCGAGAAGTGGAATGACCAGAGAGGTAAATGAGTGAAAGTGCATATGGTATTGACACTGATGGAAATGGCAGAAGGCAGTTCTCACAATAATTCTACAAATGCTGCTGTGTCTTAGAATAATGTGTGTGTGATAACTTTTCAGCAATCTTTCGAGCGTTTGCTGCTAGCACTCATCCAACGCTGTCCAATTCTGGCTTGTAACTTGAAAATTCTATCTCGCTACAATTCAAAGACACTTCAATGAAGTCCGAACTCAGGGTATTTCAGCACGACCAGCCTGTGTCGTTTCCCTCCACGAAGATGAGCAGCTGGAAGCACTGGTGGCAGGCCTTGAGGTGCCAGGAATGGCAGGCCAGGAGTACCAGGTCTCGAGGCGGCAGGAGTGGCAGGTCTCGAGGCGGAAGGAGTGGCAGGCCTTGAGGGGTCAGGAGTGGTAGCTCTTGAAGTGCCAGGAGTGGTAGCCCTTGAAGTCCCAGGAGTGGCAGCTCTCGAGGTGCCAGGAGTGGCAGGTCTCGTAGCACCGAGAGCAAGAGGTACAGTACCAGCAGCTGATGGAGACATAAGGGAATAAATTGGGAACAGTGACATGGCATCTCAAATGAAATTGAAGCACACTACAAAATGAGTGGTATTTTCAACAAATTTAATTCTTCCAGAACCTCTACTTCATGCCATTCAATTCTTACTCATTAGTAGAGAAAGCGGCTTAAGGTTCCACCCTATAACATAAATTCACAAAACAAGTGGAAGGAAGCATCTAGTTTGCAAGGAAAACATCTAAGTACAAACAAAAAAGAAAGCCTACCTCACCATCAGCTCAGGCCCTCACATTCTCTCTCATGGAATACTACTTCCAATGGATACAAACGTTTTATCCCACTTATTGGGAAATCATCAAATGTAAGTGATCCTTCATAATGTAAAATAAGC
This sequence comes from Platorchestia sp. MABIK, assembly GCA_014220935.1. Taxonomy (NCBI): domain Eukaryota; kingdom Metazoa; phylum Arthropoda; class Malacostraca; order Amphipoda; family Talitridae; genus Platorchestia; species Platorchestia sp. MABIK. Next base: position 12,326 of record JACJUY010000602.1, on the reverse strand, counting down.
AAGGCCCATTGGTAAATTAAAGTTCTGCTGCACTATTAGGGTACATAAGGAATTAAACACTGGTACAGAGGAGGCTTATCAAAAACTGGAAGAGCTCATCTAATTAAAGGAATACAAATTTTTGCCGACCAAGACTAACCTGTCAACACAAACACTGCACTAGGTATTTCTCATTCATGAATCTCCTGAGTTATCTCAGGATTGTTATTCAGATCATATTAATTACCTTTGGTGTTGGTAACAACATTTTTGAACATTTCAATTATTTTTCTCAATTCAACACTATATGTACATGGAAAAAGATTGCTAGTATCAGTTTGACCCCTGTTTAATGTTTGAAATAATTTCCAATTCAACGCTGAAGTTTGTTTCCCTACAAAAAAACTTTCTTTGCTTTGTTTCATTGAGTGGAATAATGAATTGTGTAGCATCCATTTCCTGGATAAATGCTTCACACTTTAAAACTTGTGTGAATACCATTCTCAAAAGTATTTGAAAATGTACTACTCTTTCTTTGTGAACACTAAGGCTTCATAAGTGACAGCCATGCACTATCTAAATAATTGTAAATTGAGCTTATGGGCTTCAATTTTCACATGGGATGAATATTTCTTCAAGTGGCCTTGACTTTTTCAAAAATTTCAAAACATTAAACTCGATGTTAACATCCTTTTCTTTCATTTCAATATTCCTCAATTGAATTGGGGTATCATCATTTAAAATTGTAAACCTACTTCTGTTAGGAGTGGCAGGTATTGCAGCACCAGGCATTGTAGCAAGAGGTAGGGCAGGCCTTGCACCAGGAGTGTCAAGGCTTGTAGCACCAAGAGCAGGAGGTACAGTGCCAGCAGCTGATGGAGAAATAAGGGAATAAATTGGAAACAGTGATATGGCATTTTGCATGAAATTGAAGCACACTACACAATGAGTGATATTTCCAACAACCTTAATTTTTCCTGAACTTCTACGTCATGGCATCGCCTAGTAATACTTTAGGAGAAAATAAGTCAGTTTAAGGCTCAACCACCATAACATAGTGTCACAGAGAAAGTTATAGGGAATGAGTAATATACTCATAGAGCTAAGTACCATTCAATGTTAATCCCCACAAACAAAAGTCATTAAGTTCCTGTTCTCAACTCAAATTTACATTAGACTCATTTCACAAAGTGCTCCCAACTGTCCCGACATGGTGTCCCGAATTACCCGTGGTCACCAGACTGGCCGCATTTTGTTCAGCAGTGGAAAATGTCTGATAATGGAGGTATGTAATTTGGGGATATGCAACCCTCAGGTATGACAGGTCACTACAACCCACTCTACATGACTATTTCAATCTAGTCAGTGTCTCAAATTCCAGGCATGTATAAGAAAATTTTTGATGGCATCTACAATAATTAAATTACAATCCTGATCTAGTCCAGCCAGACAAATCATCCCACAATCATCTTACGCTCATCTGGCATAACACACATTCTCTCCATACCGCTCCAACACATTCAAGAAGGTTTCACTCTCCTTCTAACACTTGCTACATAAAATCCAGGGACAGAGTATTCAATGGAATTTTTAACTCCCCTATCACACTGCAGACCTAATCTACTATTCTCATTCCACCTCTACATGTGTCTATTCCCACTAAATGTTTACAGCATACAGCTAACAAGAGTTGGCTTACAAAACTACCATGATAGAACATTTCACACTTAGGCACATTTTTTCCAACATACAGGTGAATGCAGCCTTTTACACCATGCTAAGCATCTACTTGTTCAATCCAAACACTTTTGTGTGTGTTCACCTTTTTTTCTGGTCCCTATACTCATTCCACGGACTGTGCCATTCATCCTCTGTAACTCTGTCATTCAAACATTTTTTGTATTTTACATTGTTTCTTGTTCACAGTCTTTGTTCTCATTTGTTCTTTCTTTATTTCACTTGTAATTGTTAACCACCTGAAATTCTCTGTACTTCTTCTGAATCTCATTCTTTCAATATTTTGCCTTGCTACGTCATACTATGGTGCCAAGGGGAACAAAATATGGTTTACATTTGTTAAGGTAAATTCTAAACACATTTTCATGCTGCAAAAGTTTAAATTTTTTGCAACAAGAAAAATTTCAACCAATTAATGTAGAATTTTTTGTATTTTTACTAGCGAAATAAGCTTCATCACTTTTTAATGTCGAAAATTGATTGTGGTCTCCTTAAACATGTAATAAACATATAATAAACAGGAACAGAATTCTGAATATCCAATTGGAAAAAAGGTATTTATATTCAAAATCTTCAGCAGTTGTGCAAGAACACACCTTTTGGGCAGAACTCAAGTTTATAGTAGAACTTGAATTATGCTCCCTATTTCTGTTGACAAATCATTTCTGCATCAACTGAAAGTAGAATAAAGTTTCTACAGAGAGTGACAGGGTCTTTGTTGATCTTAAACTTACAAAAAAAGGGCTATTGGAAATTTTCAAAAATTATCTTGCAATACCTGTAGATTATTCAATGAATGCATACTCCATGGCTCAGGGTATGTTGGCTTCTGGAGTACCAATACCATTTTCAAAACATTTCTTTTGAGATGCAATAAACAGGTTTTTTTCCACCCTGCAGTGGAAAATTGATGAAATGAATTTAGACCTTTTATTCAAGTAAATCAGCCCACTACCCAGCTTCTAGCCCCTGTATCTTGGAAACTGTTGTACTGATCATTATGAAATTTCAATTTTTTATTTTTATTATGTAAATTTCACAATCTTAATATGAATGGTTTTGATCTCAATAAGCTTTACTCCTTTTAACTAGATTTTTATTCATTCAATTTTAGTAAAATTTCCGTTTGAAATTGAAGTTCATAATTATTGAGATTACATGTAGCCAACTCTGAATTTTTTTTTAAGAAAGACCCATTGATCATGTTTCTAGACCTTGAATTAACCAAGAGGAACCCTATGTACACTATGTAAGCTTTGTATGGTCACCTTTGGTGGCCAACTCTACAAAGCCACCTTTATGAACAACTCTGTCTGATCACTGTTCATAGTATTAAAGGTCACCTTTGAAAGTGACTTGATGTAAGATCGAAAGCTGACTTATTCTAAACCTAATCATTTATTTTAAAGCTGTGTAAAGTCAGAGTAGGTATGCTACTATTTTCCTACTAAATTACAGAAGCCTGCATGATGTTTCTTTTCATTATAATAAAGGCAATTGAGCGTGAGGCGGTGAGAAAATAACTGTAAATTTTAAAAAGCAAACCGAATTATTTGAAATGGATCACTCATGCTCATTGAGTGCAATCAAGATATCACAATGATTACTTCACATATTAGCCAAAAAAAAATTATTTTAGAGTATCGTATAAGTTGCAATCAAATTGAAATAACTTGGATAAAAAACATAGGATGATTGAAAGTGTTTAACCATCACTTATTAAAAAAATACTAATGAGAGATTTTGATTGTGTTAAATTTTCTTACAATACAAGCAGTTACTGCCTTATTGGCAATACAAAATTATAGCCAATTTGAGACAATTTTAATCAGGATTTATTTATCTATTGAAATATTACTTTTAGAATAGCATTTGCAACTAAATCTTGTATGAAAAGCATAGCATTCATTTTTTTTAATGTAAATTAAATTTTTGGGTTATCTACTGCATTATTTATTTCAGCTAAGGCTACCAACAATATTTCTTACTATATTTTTGATAAAAATTTGAAGCCCACAAAATTTCTACTCATGATTAACACACTGCTATTATACGTCAATCCAACAGCCATTCATTATTCAAAGTCAAGGGTATGACGAAAATCACAATTAGTGAAACTTTGATTTACTGCGTTAATTTGGAATAAACGTAACAACTGAAACTTTTACTTTACCTTGGTCTTACACAGCTCTTTTTGGAACTGCTGAAGATTTCAATAACTTTCTCGCATTTCTGAATGGAGACAAAATGAAGTAATAGTCTGAACGAGAGAAGTGTTGGGCACACACATAAACCTTCTCCGGCCTTTTGGATCTCTTATCCATCTTCAACGTTACATTACCACATGCTGCCATCCACTCGTCGTAATTTCCTTTTGGAAATAGGAAAAACGACAAATCAGGACATTGACGGTTATCATTTTCACAATTTTTCATCAAGCACTTTTTAAAGCGTACGTACGGGGCCATTTCTGCAGCAATCTTCGTTACACCTCTGTCACAGCTACTTTCAGATTCAAACAGTCTCTTGCCGATTTTTCGTCACGTGACAATTTCTTGGCTCCGTCATTGGCCAATTGGCACCTACGTCATCGCGGCCGGAGCTCAAACTCTCTTAGAGATAAGTTGCGGATCTTTTAGTACATGGTCTGTGGTGACTGGTGAGGGCTGACGCAGACTGACAGTCTGACGGGTCTGACGCCTGTCTCTTTCCGACATGGTCGGATCGCGGCAAAGCGGTGGCCACTCCTTCAACTGGCTGGTGTGCAGGGATGGGAGGAACTTTGAGAGGCATGCTGACGGTTATTTCCGCAATTTTTGCCGAGTGTATCAGGGCCTTTACAGTTTACTCGTGAGCACCTAACATGGGACGTTGAGAAGTGGACTCAAGTTTTGTTTTGTGATGAGAAAAAATTTAAAATGGATGACCTGATGGCTTCCAACAGTACTGGCATGACAAAGAAATCCCTCCTGAAATGTTTTCCACGCGCCGTAGTGATGGAGGCTCAGTTTTGGTAGGGGAATTTTCCTATAGGGGAACCATGGAGCTTCAGGAGGTGCAGGGTCATCAAACAGCTGCTGGTCATGTCGGAATGCTGCGAAGATCATCTTTGTAGCAGAGGGTCCTCGTCTGTGCGGCGATGGATGGATTTTTCAGCAGGATAATGCAGCAGTCCACACCGCCCGCCAGACTACGACTTTCTTTCAAGAAAATAGGGTCACTGCTTTGCGTCATCCAGCATGTTCGCCGGACTTACACACAATAGAAAATGTTCGGGGGTGGATGGCGAGAGATGTTTATGGAAATGGTGAACAATTTGCGTCAGTAAACGAATTCGTGCTCCCATCTTAAGGAGCTGGGACAACATTCCTCGAGCCCTCATGGAAATCCTCGTTTCTAGTGTGCCAGGAAGAATTTTTGAGGTTATTAACAAGAATGGAAGCAGTACTCTGTCAATGGAATGGAAAGACATAGGAATTAAAAGGGTTTTCTGGTTAAACTTTATAAATTGTTGTCGCCCTGTTTTGAGCCTCAGCTTTTCCGAATACCAGTCTTCATTACTGTAGTCTTGCGTTTAAAGACAACGCCTGCTGAACGCAACACCTTGTATAATTAAGTCCGAGGAATTCGTGTGTTGGTTCATAGCTTCAGCAATCACCGCTGGAGGCGGAGGTGCGTTGTGGGTTGCAAAACTTATATGCTTTATTTATCAGTTAGTTTTGATGTGATAGCAGTGCCAATATTTTCATCATTTCATGTTTTAGTGTGTATCACTTTCGTTTTGATATGTTCATCAGAGAGGTCTTCAGTCGACCCCCAGACTGGGATACTCGGGGCAAGCCCAGCCACAACCTAACCGGTTCCCGTATTTTTAGAAGAATCTATGTTACACGCAACTTCGAGACTTCGAGTTGAAATCCGAAGTGTGCCAGGAGGCAGCTGTGGGTGGCGGTTTCTGGAAACCGGGTAATTCACTGGTTTCCATAATTGAGAGTATTACCCTGGAAATGACTTCGCGTCTTCCCCGGCATTCATTCAATCCACAACCTCGCTTTCACTTCTACATTGGAATCGAAGATCAAGCCGGCTCCAAGCAGTCGACTCTTAACAGCTTTGTTTAGTTGTTTAGTTCTTTATTTCGTTGTTGTGGTAGTACTGAGGGCAGAGTTTTGCGCGAATTGCAAATCGATAATATTTATCAACTATAGGTGTCTTTATTATTATTCGATTGTATCTTTTATGCAATTCTAATTTCGTGTATTAGTTAAGTGCTCTGCACTAAATTTCCTTGAACTGTCGAAATTTAAGTAAACTTTAAAATCTTATTCTTTTTTTTCCACCGGTTCACCCAAGTCGAATATCCGTAACCTGAACATACTCATTACCAAGTTCGATGTTTGCTTACCTCAACGTCGTTGAAGAAACATTTCCTATGATTTTTGTATGTGGTCTTATCATTTTGATCTACTGAAAAAGTCACTATTCATTAGAAGTGTTGATTTCTTAATTAATTGTTATTTTTTTGTCTTGCTCACCTTTAATTTTTGGTAATTACCGATCCCTAGTTCAATGCATTTCATTATATGTCTCTGAAAAGTTGGCATTTTTCTAAATTTTCAAGTGGTCTTAAACTTTTGATCAGGAGTGCATCACGTGAGGAGTAGTACAACGGATCAGCCCAAAAAATACGTCCATTAAAGAACTATAGTTTTAGGCGTATCAACTGTTGCGGAGTAAGGTCACGCAAGTATTGCAATCTATTTGAAAACACTATTGCAATCACGATCGAAACATAGAAAAGGATCCAGTGCTTGAGGAAATATTGATATGATATTCGTAGATTAACTATTGTCAATCTGCATTTTAGTTGCAAGTTCAATGCTGAGATAGAAATTCAAACTTCACAAAAGAAAAGGTGGTCAAGTGATTAAATAGCCCATAAATTATACTTTACTATACGAGGCGTGGGACTTTATAACAGTTTATCGATCTATGGCCGATGGAGGAAATTCAAGAAGTGTTAGTTCAAGGTAGAGTCTTGACATTTCTTATGTCGGTAGTGTGTGCTTTGAAGCACAAACTTTCGAGTATAATTAAGTTAGGTTGGAGCACTCGTGCAAGTTTCAAAATAAAAATGATAGTAAAGACAGCTAATTTAAAAATCGCTTAAATAAGTGAATGTTTCGGCTTCAAGCTCAAGCCATTATCAACATCTGTGAATGATAATTGAAATACAGAAAATTAGACACGGCTAAAAGACAAAAAGAATACAACTTAAAATAGTGCGAAGAAAAGGTTAACTGAAAGATTATACGACAATAATATTTCAAAAATCCGTCTATATCTTATTGGTATGATAACATCGAATTTAGAGCTAGTTTCAATTGTTTAATGTACAGAGATTCTAGTATATGTAGGTCGTTTCTAATTGCACAGAAACTTAGAATTGAAAAATAGCATTTGCTTACTATTACACTACACTGCTCAGCGTGATCCCTAATGGCTGAAAAAAATGGCTTGGCTAAAACTCTACCCGTTCTGGAGCTCCTACCAAAGTGCTCGAAAAATCTAGTTCTAAAACTACGTTGGGTGCAACCCACATAGCTAGACCCGCACAGCGGGCAACATTACTTATAGATTATGCGAGAGCACAGTTCAGCAGGCAGACGGTCTTTAAATCTAAAAAACGATCCTATAGTACACTTCACTCCTATAGTGATGTGTACTATAGGATCGTTTTTTTAAAATACTCAGGTAAAAAATATGCATCATGTTGGATTTTGAAATTCATATTGCAATAAGCATACTATTCCATTTACAAGTTGATTTGCTCTAAATTAATTTTGATTTGATCCTCGCGAAATTAGAATTGCTCCAAGTGAATTTTAATTTGCTCCTCGTGAAAATAGAATTGCTCCAAGTGAAATTTGATTTGATCCTAGTGAAAATAGAATTGCTCCAAGTGAATTTTAATTTGCTCTTCGTAAAAATAGAATTGATCCAAGTGAATTTTGATTTGATCCTCGTGAAAATAGAATTGCTCCAAGTGAAATTTGATTTTCTCTTTTCAATTTAAAATCATTCCATGAGAATTTAATCAGCTTTATAATGCTTTTTGATAGAATCTAAGTGAAATATACTCGTATTTTTTCTTTGTGAAGTAATGTTATTCCAACAATGCGTACAAAGATACCGAGTTTTTACAGAGTGTAATTTGCAAAAAAATACAGAATATGATTTTTGTTGTTTGAACCATTACTCCTTATCGAACCATTACACAAAGGAGTCATATCTGAGACACTTTGATCAAAGAAATATCTCAGAGATACCGCCACGTTGCACATCGCTGCACATCACGTTGCACCTTTTGTAGACAAGCAACTGTCATCAGCAATAAGTGTCCACCTCAACTCCAAATTTCAACTTTCAGAAATCAAAACCTTCAAAATGAAGTATAATAAAACAAGTGCGCGAGACAGACAGAAAATAATAGAAGCCTTCAATAATGAAGAGGACTGGAAGAAAGTTGCAAACGCACTTGGAGTAAATGCTAAGACTGCCTACAGGGGGCTGAAAAATAAGCAAGTCTTACCAAAGAAAAAAGGAGGAAATAATAAGAAGAAATGTCCCGAAATATTGAGGACACTTACAACAGCCATAGAAGAAAATGTTTCGATTACTCTCTCACAACTTCGCAGAAAAGTACAACAAGATCACGACATTGACGTGTGTGTAAATACGATAAAAAATTGGCTCGATGGTGAAATGTTTTCCGTCAAATTAGTGAGGCCAAGCATTGATAGAATGAATAATGAANGCGTCAGTGATTCTTCCGTCCAGCAAAGGCGCTAATCTGCACATCATTGGAGCAATGACGAGTACCCGGGTAATTGCTTCTAACCTCGACTCGCCGCGGCTCGTTCAAACGACAGGATTGTCTGCAGTGGTTCCGGGAGCTCATAGATGCATGTTGTCAGAACGGGATTGACCATCCTACTTTCATAATTAACAATGCTCCGGCTCAATCTAATCTTGAAGGGCTAGAGACAGAATATCCAAGTATTCAGATACTTCGTTTGGCTCCTAATTCTTATCTGCTAAATCCAATAGAGTTAGTTTGGAGCCTAGTGAAGAGTCACGTAAAGAGGCACTTGCGAGAAAGGATGCATGCAATTCTTGAGATAGCACCTGGCGGAGCATTACCAGTTACTGAGCAAAGGATGCGAGAGATGGAGAACATCGCAGTTGAAGCCCTTGGATTGTCAACCCCGGCATGTTGCTCAACTTTACCAATAGGGTGGAGAAGTACTACGCTGCCGCAACGCGTCAAGAAGACCTTATAGAAATTTGTTAAATGCGACAATAATTGTCAAAACTTGTACAAACGTAATGCATGCTGACTTTTCTGTTTGCCCTGCTGTGTTATGACTTCTCAGCAGTATTATTATTTTGATCATATTACTGTACTTTTTCATCAAAATGCACTTGTACACGAGTTATTAATAAATTATCTATTTATTATTCTTTTGAATTCTAAAACGCTTTCTATCAATATATCTTCCAATCCCGCTAGGGACTAATGATGATAATAATAATGGTTTATTCGATAAGGTGTCATCTACCGGAAAATCGTCGGTATATAGGATTTTTATTAGATTAGTCGTTGCTCCAAGTGAATTTTAATTTGTTCTAATTTTAATTATTTTGATTAAGTCCGAGGAATTCGTGTGTTGTTTCATAGCTTCAGCAATCACCGCTCGAGGCGGAGTCCGGGAGATATAGAGTCCGGGAAGATATATTGATTCGATAAAACCGGGTAGGGAGGCAGCATCAAATGCGATCCAAAGGGAGGAAGGACGAAGGCCCAAATTAGTATTGAGTAAAGGGAACGCGGAATCTATTCAGAAAGGGCATAGTAACAGTAAGATGAGAAAGAAGTTCATGAAACAAGATCAAAGTTGAAGAAGAAAGTAGTAGGTGCTGAAAAACAGGACAGCAGTGAACCGAAAAAGGTGGTCCGTAACAAAACAAAAACCTATTCGATTTTAACAAAAAGAAAGCCTACCTAACTTTTAGCTCGGGCCCTCAAATTGTTTCCCAAGGAGCGCTAATTCCCATAGATACCATAGCTGTATCCCCCTGAGGGTTCATCGGTAGGAAATAAATCTCTGTTAATACAGCTACTGGATGATCGTCAGTAGGTTACCGGTTGAACATGTGACCCCAATACCCTGCACATTATTGAAAGCTCTTTGCCTATATGCGTTTTAATGATCGATTAATTAAAGAACTAATTAATTAATCTTTCTTCAAAATTTATTAATAAGTAGTTAATTATCAATTACCATCAATTAATTTAAATATAGTATTTTTACAACAACAAAATATAACAAAAATATAAAACATTTTACAGAAATGGTTTTTAAATAGGTTCATTTTTCAATAGGAAAGAGCTTTTGGAAAAGTGCCTGAGAAATGGTTGTGTCTACTTGTATATATGTGATTGCTGCCTGCAGTCTTATGTTGGAAGTACCACACTCCACCAATTTATTCGTCACAGCCAACACTCTGGTATCTCCCATAGCACCGGCCGTCCATCCTCACCATCCTCCCAGTCAGCCTTCAGAAATCATTGCCATAGTTCAAACCACCCTTTCAAAAATTCCAATTTCTCCACAATTTGTGGACTGTAGAGCAATTTGACCTTAGAATTTTGGAATCATTGTTCGTTTTTACCCATAGACCTCAGCTTAACAATAATCAAAGAGCGATGAAATTAAATATTGCCCCAACTGTGTAAATATGAGTGTGTTTGAATGTGTGTGTGTGTATGTGTGCAGTTCTGTTACTTTGTGTAGATGTTATTGTGGTTTGGTTTGATTGCTAGAATTTAGGTGTATGTGTACGTATGGTTCCGAATGTTTAGGAGAAATTGTGTTTTTATTTTTAATGGCTGGGCATAACTATTTTTCGATGTAGGTATAGTGGTATTAATTTCTTATATATAGTTTTTTCTCAATTTGTTCATTATCGTTTTTCGTTTCTTGTTTTACAGCACTGATGATGGAATCATAGATTCCGAAACGTTTGCAAGTAAAAGAATGTTCCCTTTTATATTGGTTCTTCTTTTCATTGTACGTATTAAATATCTCAAAAATCGCCCTTTTGATTCTTCAATATATAACAATATGTAGTGTTTTAAATATTTTAAATACGCAAGCTGAAAAAATTTCCGCAATTTTGATTTTAAAACTATAGCAGTCTAAAAATCATTTGGACCAATTGCAAATTGAAAAAGAAAAAATCAAATTTCACTTGGAGCAATTTTATTTTCACGAGGATCAAATCAAAATTCACTTGGGTCAATTCTATTTTCACGAGGATTAAATCAAAATTCACTTGGATCAATTCGTTTTTCACTAGGATCAAATCGAATTTCACTTGGAGCAGTTCTATTTTCACGAGGAGCAAATTAAAATTCACTTGGAGCAATTCTAATTTCGCGAGGATCAAATCAAAATTCATTTGGAGCAAATCAACTTGTAAATGGTATAGTATTTTGTGCAACACTCGCTGGAATTAATTTAAAAAACGAGGCGGCGTTCACATAGATTAAATATAATTCTTACTTGCGGTTGTGAGCACAGTGCACTGGTACTGCTGCCACTTGGAGGTCTTTGGTGGTTGCTCTGATTTTGATTGTTCATATAGGTTCCGAGAAGGCCACCAGCAACAGTTATGTTCCTTTGCTCTTATTTCTTCAGTGAGCCCAAGAACATGCCACAACAGCATTTGTTCTGTCTTTGGTAAATTGTACACCAGCAAATTTCATCATATTGTCTGAAATTTTTCAAGATAAGAACACTATGTAAGCTCTGAATGCGGCAGCGTAAAAGCTACAAAATAATTTTCCATTGGAAGACGCATCATCTTGCACTGTATGCTTTCAACGTTAGCTATTGAAAGTGGTTCTTCTTTTTTTACCTTATAAATTCCTATGTCCCTTGAGTCAATAGGGACTTCGAAAAGTGCTTTCTGATGCTTAAATGGTTGAATTACTAATTTAATTGTGGATTTAGTTTTAGAAATATCTCTGACTACCGCAATAGACTGTTTTTTTAATTGCACACAATTATCTCTGCTGCCAAGAATTCCTCTTGACTTGAAATAAATTTCCAAATTGAATTTTTTTGGATGTGCACTTTTGAAGCACACTTATACATGGAGTACAAGTGGAGTTACAAACCCCATCATGAGTTAGATAATAATAATAAACTCAGTTAACGACAACTTCGGTCAGAGACTATTTAGTTGTCGCATTGGTATTTCTACCAAAGTTGCTTTTCATAGTTACGAGAGGACACTTTTACTAAACTTCCCAGTAGCACTTTCCTTCTCTTACTGCTTCCAATACACATGTATTCACCCACACAAGGTTATCTTCCGCTCACTCAGATCGACAAAATCACCAGTAACATGGGTCTGCTAGCGCATCAGCTACGCAAACCACCTCGCACCGAAGTTCACATATCTGACAGGAATCAGACTTTTCCAATTAACCACAAGCGATGTGCATCAAAATTATATGACCATCAATATTTCAGCTACAA
>JACJUY010000601.1:71101-213248 GCA_014220935.1 Platorchestia sp. MABIK | reverse complement strand
ATTGCAGGCCGTTACAAAGGCCCCGACACTGTCGGCCCTCAATTTCAAGTTCAAGTTCAAGTTCAAGTTCATATCTTGTCTTGTTGTTGGTGGTTATTGGAGCTTCGAAGGCTGGTCAGATCTGATCGTTGTTGAAGTGTGAAAGCGCCGATGCATCCGTTCGCATGAAATAGCTTGCCTGGTTGCATTATGAAGATGATCAAATTTCTTTATTAATCCTGAAGTCCATATCTACAAAGGAAGAAAAATGCCTCATGACACTGAACTAGTATTTTTGCATTGTGCTGACTGTTAAGTTAAAGTGTGCGTATTTGTTCACCGATAAAGGAAATTCTGAAGTAACAGGCCAAACCGCTTTTGAGTATTAGGGGTAAAAAAACTGGTATGGATTCTTTAAATTTCGCACCGCCACTCCGCCCCAAGCTACCGACTGGGTAGGTAAATTTTTTTTCCTCCATATTTTACAGCTCCTCACTTGGGTTTTAAGCTTTTCTAAATATAACTAGTGTGACATACGTGTCCAGTATTTCTTGTAGGATGTTCTCAGTTTTAGCGCAAATATGTTTATTATTTAGTTTTATATGTAATTTTTCATTTTATTTGCCAGATTAATGCATTTCATTAATTTTAGTAATTTTATTTTTCAGGTGTTGAGCCCTGTTGTTTACCAAGTTCATTATAGCTTAGTTTGAAATGAATTTTATGCATATTTAAGAGTTATTTTAGGCCAATATCGGGTTTAATGCGCTCACGGAAATTAAGAATTCCATTCCAAAGAATCACTAAAGGAACACATTTAAAATGTTTTACATGAATGACATTCTGCTTGCTGATGCGTTATTTTTGAGTTATTTAACTTTGAAGTTATGTAAACGTTGTAAATAAAAGTGAAGGAATGGACACGTAAATATGCTGTAATACGATATTTATGTAACGATGGGCAAGGTTAAGGCAGGTAATGGTAGGTTAGTTAAATAAACTAATCTAAAATAAAATAAATCAACCTAAAATAGCTTACCTTAACTTACCCAAACTGATGCTGTTATTTTTGTGCCAAGAAGTGGCCGTGTCCCGCCAGAAAAGTGGGCGTTACCCAACAATGCGGCAACTAAGCAACCGACCATATGTTGTTCCTATCTGATTGTAATTATTGTTATATCTCAAAAATAATGCATCAGCAAGCAGAATGTCATTCCAGTGAAACGTTTGTAAATGTCTTCCTTCAGTGATTCTTTGGAACAGAATTCTTAATTTCTGTGAGCGCATTACACCCGATATTGACCTTATTTTATTGTAGGAAATTCTATGCCATAGCTCTGTGTAACAATATATCAGTAAAATTTGTAGATAGATTAGGCACCAAATTTGTCTATTTCTATGAAAATTCTTTCAATATTGTTCATTTATCTATATTTTACTGCCCAATCATGAATAACAAAAATTGATTTACTGTAATTCTGAATTTAGCTTGAAAGTTATATCCCAGTTCTTGTTAATGTTTAAAACACATTCTGCTCTCTAGTGATATATGTAGCTACTAAATTCAGAATCTGAAGCATTTGCTACTGGTTTAATTTTCTAAAAATTTTGACTCATTATTCTAATTTTTGGTACTTTTCCATAAAAATTAGTTTTTTTTATGTAATTCCTATTCATTTGCTTTTATTTCTTACATTACAAATATCCAATGTGTTATGATACTTTGTACATTTATTGGAGTTTTGAGTACATTCCACTACTAAAAATAACACAATTATCATAGCTGTAGAGGCATGTTGTGACAGGAAAGATTTTTTGTTTCTTTCAACTATTTCCTATTATGAGATGTTAATATTCTTCTGCAATTTCACACTATAAAAGGATTTGTATTTTTTTTTTTTTTTGTTTGAGTACTAGTTATTTCTAATTGTTTTGAATTGTCCTAAATTGCTTCACTACTATCAAATATTCTTGGGAACATCTTTATTGACTTACACATGCTCATCTTGCATTTGTGTACAAAATAGTGACACAGTTGCACTTCCTTCAGATTTGGACATATCTCATCTCAGGATGATATCATACAAAGATTGGAATGATCCATGCCTGGGGTTTTACTAACGTTAGTTTTTGTTGCAGTGGCACCCGAGCAACTGCTCACCGTGGCAGCATCGGGTCAATAAGCCGCAGAACTCTTGCAGATGTAGACAGCAGTCCGGTATCCTGGCGTCAATATTGGAACTCATGTGATGATGTCAAGGTGAGTAATCATAGTGGTGGAGTCCATGCTCTTCTATCTAAGAATCATAATGTCTAATTTCCACTTCACTTCCCCACATTCCTTTAGCTAAAAGAATAAAAGTTTATGTTTCATTTATACCTCTCTCTACCATGTGTTTCTAACTGAAACTAGGAATAATAATTTCTTATTTCTACTTCACTCCTACGGATTCTAACTGAACTTGAAAATGTTTCTCACTTTGTTGCTTGTTTGTTGTATTTGGTTGCTTCATTATTTGCTTATTCAAGTTCAGTGGTTTTGTGCTATATGTCTGATAATGAATTAGTTTGCTTCTACACTCACACATATATGGTGATCTGCTCTATTTGTGGTCAGAAAGAGCAATTTAAACTGGAATGCTTAATTCATTGTATTATGTTCAACATACTTTACCACACTTTGATTTACTGTCACTCTCTGATTTTCTGTCACTCTCTGATTTTCTGTCACACTGATTTATTTTCACACTCAAATTCATATTATCACACTTAATATTTAATATTTTTTGCTCACAGCATCATTCATGAATGTACAGCATGTTCTGATGTAATTGTTGGCCCTTTGAACACTAGCAAAGCATGAGTGCTGCACAGCTAGGTCTGAGAAGTTAGTATGCCTTACTCAACTGCTAATTCTGATGTGCAGGTTGAAAGCACTGATGGAGGAGGCGCAGACGAGTTTCGTGTGTATCGCCGAGGCACAGAGGGCCCTCTGCTGGTTCTCTTGCATGGAGGGGGTTACTCTGCTCTCACCTGGTCCTTGGTGGTGGTGAGTGGTCACTTCATACTTTGCAGTTGAGGGCATGAGCAATGGCACACTTTTCAGTTGTGGACAAGAGCAAAGCCAAACTTCTCAGTTGTGGACAAGAGCAAAGCCATACTTCTCAGTTGTGGACAAGAGCAATGCCATACTTTTCAGTTGTGGACAAGAGCAATGCCATACTTTTCAGTTGTGAACAAGAGCGATGCCATACTTTTCAGTTGTGGACAAGAGCTATGGCATACTTTTCAGTTGTGGTTATGAGCAATGATGTCACTTATGTCGTGTGTCAGAAAACCACTGAAAGGTAAAATTAAAAATTTAGCAACTGTAATTTTCAAGAAGTTTAGACAAGAATGTTGACATTTTGAGTTATCAAAATTTAATGTAGTATGAAAGGCTTGGAGTCCATGATTTGAAAAATGAGAGGATTATATTAAATCACTATTCTTTGTGAGGACTTGGTCACAAAAGAACAGGAAGTGCAGTGAGTGTTGTCTGGATGTAAAGTTATGTTTTTTGCTGTGTATTGATAACAGACAAACACAAGACTGTTGTGTTCACATATGCACAGCATAGAATGGAGAAATACTCAAAATTATAATTAATTATAGCATGTTGGCCACCACTCTCAGATATCCCTCATATTTTGTTTAAAAAAGACCATTTTAAAAATGTTTTATGCAGAAACTTTTGTAGGAATCATAGTATGCTCAACATAATTATCCTGAGTATGTCTTATTACAGAAATGTAGTCCATTATAACCACTCAGAATGCTTTAGTACAGAAGTGTACCTGCACCTCAATTACTACTGCAAAGATGTGTCAATTCAGAACTGTGTAAAACAAGCCTTACTCATGAGACAACTGTAAACTGTACATGAAAAAATCTTGCACTGTTCTGAGCAAATGTTGCACTGTGCTGAACAAATGTTGCACTGTGCTGAACAAATGTTGCACTGTGCTGAACAAATGTTGCACTGTGCTGAACAAATCTTGCACTGTACTGAACAAATCTTGCACTGTACTGAACAAATCTTGCACTGTACTGAACAAATCTTGCACTGTACTGAACAAATCTTGCACTGTACTGAACAAATCTTGCACTGTACTGAACAAATCTTGCACTATACTGAACAAATCTTGCACTGTATTGAACAAATCTTGCACTGTACTAAACAGATCTTGCACTGTACTGAACAAATGTTGTATGGTCTGTGCAGGAGGAAGTGTGCAGCGAGGTGCCGCAGTGCCAGGTGCTGGCCTTTGACCAGCGTGGGCACGGCAGCACCAAAGCCTCGAACCCTGGGAGCATGTCTGCCTCCAATCTCGCCAGGTGAAATGTCTTGCCCTGATTCTAGAGCTGTGTAGCTGCTGGGATTTTGAATGTGTTAGGTTTTGAGACAACTGCATTCAACACGGTAGTAGTTTTATTTTTTCCAGAGTTGTGCAGCTGCGGGAATCATGCATGTGTCAGGCTTTGAACCAACTGCATTCAACATTGTAGAAGTTAAATTTGCTTCCAGAGTTGTGCAGCTGCTGTAATTCTGAATGTGTTGAGTTTTGAATAAACTCCATCAACCATGGTAATGGTGACACCTTTTTAGGACTTGTGTTGCTGTGAGGATCTTTCATGTGTCAAGTTTTGAGACAACTGCATCTTTCTTTCATGATTACAGTTAACACTGTTTTCAGTGGTGTTCAGTAGTAAGGATCTTGCATGTGTCTAGTTTTGAGGTTATTGCATTCGACATGTTGAAGGTTGCTGACGCTGTGAGGCATCTCCACTTATTACATTTTTCTTCATTTTGGCAACATATTTTGTTGATTCACTGTTCCTCGGCGGTGCCTGGTGCTGTTTATTTGTTCTATTTCCTTTGTCACTAATACAACTGATTCATTTGACAACTATCTCATGAAAAAAAGCCGTGACTGAGTCGATGCTGTACATCAATCCACTCACTACGTTTTTAATATGCATCAGAGATTGTAAATTTGCCAGTTCCAGTGGAGGAGTTTCTAGGTTGAAATGATATTGTGACAAATACTGAAAAATATTCACAAGTCTCTGATTGTGATATTCAATGCTTGGGCGATTATTGTGTGTGTGAATCAATATGAAATAAATAGTTGATGTAAGCGTTATACATGGATACAGTTTTTAAGCCATTATTTATCTCTTTTAGAGATACATTGATATATTTCGAAGTTGATAAATCAGATTTTTACATTGTTCGATAAATTCTACATGCAGAGACATTGTTATTACTTGAGTGCTAGTATATGGATAATTTTCATGACTGAGTTTTATTAGGTGCCTATACCAGTTAGGTGGAGAGGTAAACTGTGGTAGTGATGTAGTGAAGTGTTTTGGTTGAGGTTTTCTCACTAAGAGGGTTTATAATTTCAGTCGGAAATGCATTTATTATTATTAATTTAGGCTTCTTAAATGTAATTGTTAAATTTATAAAATTTCTTTCTACTTTAGAATTATGCCTTTTTGGCCTTCTCTTCATGTATTTGTATATTAAATAAAATAGAGAAAAGTGGACCAATGGAACAATGGACATTTTAAAATTGATAGTTAGCTCTCAATACACAATGATCAGAGTAAATTTTTATCAAAGGCTTTTAAGTATGATGGAACAATTTTTTTCTGTACTCTTTTGTTGTGATATTTTACACAAAACACTATCTTTACACTTTTAGAGATCTGCTTTTTGTACTGACCCTTAGGATGCTAAGTAACCTACATTCTGAGCTTGTACAAATGGATCTGTCCCTTTGCTAGAAGACTTGTCATTGTGCTAGTGGACTTGCCGTTACGCTTGTGGATGTGCCGTTATACTAGTGGACTTGCCGTGATACTTGTGCACTTGCCGTTACGCTTGTGGTCTTGCCGTTTTACTAGTGGACTTGTCGTTATACTAGTGGACTTGCCATTATACTAGTGGACTTGCCGTTATACTAATAGGCTTGCCGTTTTACTAGTGGGCTTGCCGTTTTACTAGTGGGCTTGCCGTTTTACTAGTGGGCTTGCCGTTTTACTAGTGGGCTTGCCGTTTTACTAGTGGGCTTGCCGTTTTACTAGTGGGCTTGCCGTTTTACTAGTAGACTTGCCGTTTTACTAGTAGACTTGCCGTTTTACTAGTAGACTTGCCGTTTTACTAGTAGAATTGCCGTTTTACTAGTAGACTTACCGTTACACTTGTGGACCTGCCATTATACTAGTTGACTTTCGTACATACTGGAACACTTCTCCGTGCACCAATACTCTTGCCCATGCTCTGCTGGAAACATCCTCTTACCAGCAAACTTTGATGACACAACTGACCCCCAGGGACGTGGGACGCGTGCTGGAGGCGGTGATGGGCCCCTCCATGAAGGTGCCAGTGGTGCTGGTGGGCCACAGCATGGGCGGCGCCGTCGCTGTGCACGCCGAGTTCGAGCAGCACCTTTGTGAGTGTCTCCTGCTGCTGCTCTGTGTGTGTGTTGTAATGGGAGGTACTATAGATTCACGACACTCACCGTAATACATAACTCTACACCATCCCACGCACATTATGGCCGGATTGTACAGGGGATTTACATTGCGTGCTGCATGTCAATATCATTGCGGACCAGTAGCAAAATGCCCTAGTTCTGGGCTAAACGCAACCCTATAATATTCGTGTCAGCTACAAGTAGGATTCATGTTCACAGGAGTTTTAATTATTAAGCAACGGTCACGAGGTTGGGCCCTCGTAAGCTCCACACTTGATTTGGTGACGTGTCTGAGCCACAGTGGTTTTCATGGTCATGCCATGGGCAACTGATTTTATATCATGATGTATTCCTTTCCCTTACGCCGACCACCCAGTTCTTCCTGGAGTGAGCTGGTTAGCTTCTAATTCTTTTTTGTTTTCTTTATTGTCTAATCAGTTGCGCCCTCGGTGGCCTCGTTGAAATGAAACTGCACTCGCTAGCCGGGATAAAGAGACACTCTGAGATTGGCTGACCAGAACTTCTTTTTTTCTTTATTTTGAATTATCATCATAACGGAATACAACTTATAAGGCATGGTTGTTACACAGCATCTGTTTTATATTTACCTCTACACGCGCATTCTAATATTTCAAAACCCCAACTACAAAGCACGTGACCATGTACATTAAGAATATTAAAAGTTATTTATGGCTCAGGCACACGACTTAGCTGTGCACGAGTTGGTCAGGGTGGAGGGAAGCCGGATCAAATCCTCTGTTAGGCCACCTTTGACCACAATTACACTCAAGCGTGAGGATACATATATAGAAGTTAGTAAAACTATCAATGGAGACCTCATGTACACCAAGTTAAGTCGCCCTCATCCAACGACAGATCAATAGTACAAGGCACCACCGAGCAAGCTCCCATGTTACTAACTGGACTCGGCTGCCCACCCTCGGATTCAATAGTATCCGCAGCGGGCTCCAGTCAAGAGTTCTTGTTATTGACGACTTCCAGGGCACTGAGCTGTCTGCCGATCCTAAGGCGCTAGATGGAGACCTGTAGCATTCCTCGCAAGGGGAATCTTCCCAAGTTGACTGGGGACGATCGGCAATATCCCGACGGCCACCAAACGAACCAGGTACATGCGTCCCGGTGACACAAAGGAGGTCCCCAGTAGCCGCCGATCAGCGGTGGTGCAGACACTTAGCCCGACCGTGCGTCACGCAGGTAGCGGCCCTTTGATCAGCCAACCAAAGCTGGACTGGTCTGCTCACCGCAGCGGGAGGCCTTCCCTGGAGATCAGGGTGTCGTAAATTTTGATTTCCATGAATACGTCTGCTGCACATCTTTTTGCATCTTTAATCTAGTCATAGAATCCGAATTGCTACAGACAGGAACGTATTTCTTTTAATGAGACCCATCTACCTGTATTTACCTCTAACCTGGTCAATCGTGCTACGCCACCAAAAAATTCTTCAACTCATCTGTCATCTATATTCTCCATGAGCTTATTTTCCAAATTCACAAAACTAACCAACCATATTACATTATAGAGTTTCATTTAAATTACAAGAAAGTACAATGCACATCTTATCTTCAATATATACATACTTCACAGCCTCTACCTAGATTCATAGCAGTCCACTATTCACTATAATTTTCAACGCATGACTCGATACAATTACAAACGTATTCACCTGGAACACCAACTCTAATAGATATAAACACGTTACAAAATAATTAATTCTTATTATCTCGATTACACAAAGTCATTCTTGCCCTTTGGAGCTTGAACTCGAAAGATGCGGGTTCCTCTGTTTAGAGCCTATCTTCGTGTTGACTTTTATGATATGGGAATTTTATTCCCTTTACCAAACGCTATTTTAACATGACTTATTATAATTTAATTTCTTTCTGTAAAAACTAGGATCATCAATTAACATTATTACACTTTTGATCATGCCTAGCTATTGAACATTTTTCCCCAAAAAAACACAACATAGATATCAACTTTACATTACTTAGTTGTGGTCCAGCCACTACAGTGTCTACATTTTATTGAGTTTATTGATGTTTGGTATAGTTGGGTGGTACGAGGGGGATTCGGTTAAATGATTATTGGTTTAGTCAAATGAAATTCATTTGAGTGTTTCCAATTGAGTTCAGTTAATTGATGACTAGTGACGTTGTGTATTTGGTAAGGTTGAATGGTATTAGGTTGAGCTAAGTATCAGTTAGTGAAGTGATAGCTGATTGACCAAAGATGAGATCAATGCTTTCATCAATATGATTCTATGTCATCTGCTCCAATAAATTTAAATCGTAACGAAAACGAGTTACGGGGGTTTCTTTCTCATCACTCTCTTATCAGGTAGAATGAATAGAATTAAGATCTATTTGTGGGTACTGTACTTGAGCGAGTTAGTGGCCAAGATGCTTCATTGGAGGATTCACTTCATTGTAAAAAAACTATGATGCCAAGAACATGAAAATAGATACACTATATTTGATAAGTGAGGTGTAACAGCCATCCTCTCATTCCCTCTACCGCTGCTGTGCAGACCACCCCGTCATGCGCAGGGTTCAAATGCTCGTGTCTTGGATTCAAATAGCGTGCAGCTTAGAATAATCACGTGTAAGATTGAAGTTATCGCATATATTAATAAAACAATCACTTACTAAATAGCAATGAGGGCTTACTGAATTGCCATAATGTCATGAAAATTAAAATAGTTATATGGGGATGGAAATAGTCACGTGTAGTATTAACATGATATTAATAAAATAATCACTTATTCAATTGCAATGATGGGTTGCAAAATTGCGGTAATAACATAGAGGGTTGAAATAGCTTCGTGCGGGATGGAAATAATCACTTGTAGGATTAACACTACTCCCTGCCGTGCAGCTGTGCAAGTGGCAGGCCTCGTGGTGATAGACGTGGTAGAGGGCACCGCTCTGGCCGCCCTCTCCGCCATGCACAGCGTCCTCGCCGCCCGCCCTGCCTCCTTCGCCAGCCTCCAGGAGGCCGTGCTATGGAGGTGGGTTATTTGTCTTTTTCTCGTCTTCATGTTCTGTTCTGGCGAGAGTTACGCCAAAGTTACGAATGTGTTGTAAGGTATACCAGCTTAAGCAGTAGAGGTATGTGACAAGCCGTGCTTTGGAGGTCGGTTTGTTTGTCTTTTTCTCGCCTTCATATTTTTTTCTGGCGAGAGTTACGCTAAAGGTACGAGCCTTTTGGAAGGTATATCAGCTTGAGCAGTAGAGGTACACGACACGCTGGGCCCTGAAGGTGTTTTTGTTCCTCTCATTCTTTTTTTGTAAGAGTGCTAAAGTTGCAGATCTGCGCGTTTGGGGTTTGTTTATTGTTGGAAGGCACACCAGCTTATGCTCTAGAGATACTTGGCCAGCCGGGCTCTGGAAGTGTGTCTCTTTCTCATCCTCTTATTTCCATTATTGGTGAGAGTTACGCCAAAGTTACAGACTTGCGCGCTCATAGTTTGTTTATTGTTGGAACCCTAATATTGTAACACTTATACCCCTCAGGGGGATACGACTTTTGTATCTATGGGAATTAGCACTCCCAGGGGGAAAATGTGTGAGGGCCTGAGCTGAGAGTTAGGTAGGCCTTCTTTTTGTTGAAATAAAAATATTTTTTGTTATGTTAAGGACCACCTTTTTCGTTTCACTGCTGTCCTGTTTTTCAGCACCTACTACTTTCTTCTTCAACTTTTACCCTGTTTCATGAACTTCTTTCCCAACTTACTGTTTTTATGCCCCTTCTGCACAGATTCCGCATTCCCTTAATGTCCATACTAAATTGTGCCTTCCTCCTTCCTCTCTTTGATACTCTTTTTTTTGTAGCGGTTAGGGAGGCTTAAACTAACCTATAATCTAATCTGTAAACTTATATTATGCATTAAATTTCATTTGTTGTATCTTTTTCAGTTACCGGTCCGGTCAGACACGCAACCTTGATGCCGCTCGTGTGTCCATGCCTGGGCAGGTCAGGAAGTAAGTGATGGTCTTGTTTTCTCTCCGTCATGAACAAATTTAATGCTTGTTTAGGTTTTTCCTTTATCTTGGAAATACTATTTCCTATCTTATTGCGTCCTACTGCATTGACGGTAAATTTATTACATTAAAGATTTTTGGGAGCACACCTAGCATAGTTGAAACACCTAACTCAATGAATAAATTCAATGCTGGTTTAACTTTTGTATTTATCTACGGAACACTATTTCCTACCTCATAGCGTCCTACTGTATTGACAGTAAATTTTATTACATTAAAGATTTTTGGGAGCACAACTATCATAGTTGAAACTCGCCTTAATCAATATATAAATTTAATGCTTGTTTAATTTTGGATTTATCTAGGGAAAATTATTTCCTATCTCATGGCGCCTTACTGCATTAACGGTAAATCTTATTTGTGTAACATTGAAAGATCTTTGAAGTTCATTAATCGTAGTTGAAACTCGCCTGACTCGAAACACAATGTTTTGCATGCACCCATCGCCAGGCTTGAACGTGTGCTGTAACTGAGTGAGCCTCTTTGTTCTTCTGCTGCTTGTCGCTCTTGGTTTTAAAATTCTCATTTATCTCTCAAAGTCCTCAATTTTTTTTCATAAGCTCAAACTTGAAGATTTTGGGTGAGAAAAGACTATCTGATAAACCTCGACTGTACCCCTGATGTGGTGATGTACTGCGCGCTATTGTTAGTTTCTCTATTCTGAGAACTAGTAAGGATTCTATCTGCCTACCATGGTTATCTCTTAGGATAGGTAGTTATGTCAACGTACGAAATTGTTACTGACTCAATAACTTGATTGATATTGAAAATGCCAAGTTAATGTCACTCCAAAGGGAATAAATACATTAGCAGGGTGTCTACTAGGTAGTAAAGTAGTAAAATGTAGTAAAATTTGGAAAGTAGTAAAAAAAGTAGTAAGAAGTAGTAAAATTTGCCTCAGGGTAGTAAAAAATTATAAAGTGGAATAATTCTCTAAAAATTTAAAGTAATGTTACAAATGTATATAGAATATATACAAAGATTTTTAAAAATTCATTTCTCCCATTATCAGAAATTTGCCTTGGTTTATGGGAAATATTCCAGTAAAGTGGGGTGTAATTTCAGGATTGGAGGACGCAAAATAGAAAAAGTTCCATATTTTTTGCAAAAGACAGAAAAAATAGTTCACTTTTTCTTCTCGCTTAGTTTGATCTGAAAGTTGTCAAGTTGTTTTATGATGGATGGTTCATTTGAGCCATATTATTATTAACAAATTATTGAGTGAAAACAATAAAAAATGGTTTTCGCTTTGATGCGGTAATCGAGGTTTCATAAATCGTATAAATATAAATTTAAGAAATGTAATACCAGTGACGATGCATTGTTGAAAACACTTCTGTTAGTGCGTACTCATATTGAAATACAAGCTTAAGAACTTGTGATATCAGGGATTAATATTGAAAATAAAATTAGAATTTAGAAATTGGGCATTTATGACTATGAGGTCAACATTTGACATCTTTTATTCTTACGGATCAAATATGTATTAAACGATCTCGGAAAAAATGAAGTAGCCTAGCTACATATTTTCTCGTGGAAGTGGATCAAGTGGCTTTTATTGAAATATGTTTGTCAAGTAAAATAATTTATGTTTTATTACGAATTACGATTCTTTTGATGTAAAACATCTTGTGAACTTTTTCTTTTAAATTTTATGAATAACCATTAAACAACTAGCCAAAATTTTTGAATAGGTAGTTGTACTTATCACTGAATAACCGTTACATTTTATTGGATTTCATCTTTAGTGGATGCAGTTTCCCGTGAGATGTATAGCATAGTTGGCATAATTTTTTTTTTGTGCACTCGATACTCAAAAATTACCGTATTTTATTGACGAGCGTAAGCACAAAAATAAAATTATTCTCAATTAGCTTTTAGAGACTCCTACTTCAATTTCAGATAAGTAAGTCCTGAATCAAACTTATTATATTTTGATTCCTCCTAATGAATAATGTTTAATTCAAAGTCATATATTTGGCTGGTAAACACTTGATTATCATAAACTTCATGTAACCTTCCAATTCTTATTCAACGACAAATATTCTCACACTCCCAGTTGTTGCGGCAGAATAGAAACATTGCAGTGACGTCAAAGGAACTTCTCCGCGGTTCATTTATATCCAAAAAGTGTTTTTTTGGACGTGAGCTTGATTGTGAGCAGTATTTTCTTCCTTTGAAAAGACTGGAGTTTATTCTGTCCACATCGATGTGGAGAAACAACAATTTACTGTAACTATAAAGGTTTTTTTTTCTGAAAAAAAATTACCTTTTCCTAAAGCGGAAAGTTTTCTCTTTCAATGACGTTAATTTATGTCCAAATGCTGAAAGAATTATGCTATAAAATTATCTTGTAATACAATGTGTAATCATTTGAACAAGAGTTGAGTTCCTTCAAAGTTTTTTTTGGCAGTCATGGCGATTCAGTTACCTCCAGGATGTCGTTACCTCCAGGATGGAGCATGGTGATGCTCCACCTAATCAAAGTTCATTCTTCTAGTATACATAGCAAAGTTACATAAAATTTTTGTGATTTTTTCTGTAATATTACATGTTAATAACCTATTTGTTATCATTATTGATGGCAATTAGGGTACCGATTTAGATTTTGAGGGATGATAGAAATAGTTCACAAACTCATATTTCCGAAGTGCCATAGTGTTTTCATTATGGCAGGTTGTAGGCTTGTATGGAGTGGATGGGAGACTGTTGAATGCAATCATGAGTTTCTACATTGATAGCAGAGCATGTGTGAGAGTAGGGAATGAGGTGAGTGATTGGTTCCCAGTTGTGACAGGTGTGAGACAGGGATGTGTGATGTCGCCGTGGTTGTTTAATTTGTTTATGGATGGTGTAGTGAGAGAAGTGAATGTCTGAGTGTTGGGAAAAGATGCGCAGTTGGTGGGACAAAATGGTATGAATTGGGAAGTGTGTCTGCTGTTGTTTGCAGATGATACAGCGCTTGTGGCTGATTTGGAGGAAAAACTGCGGAGACTGGTTGCAGAGTTTGGTAGAGTGTGCGAAAGACTTGAGTTTAGGGTAAGCGTAAATAAAAGTAAGGTGATGAGCTGTTCAAGAGGTGGAGTGCTTGGAACACTGGATGTGAGGATGAATAGTGAAGTGTTAGATAACGTAGAGCATTTTAGGTACCTCGGATCGGACGTGACTGTGAAGGTTAGTATGGAAGTAGAAGTGAGGCATTGAGTGAGTGAAGGCTGCAAGACATTGGGTGCAATGAAGAAAGTTTTTGAGTGCAGGAGTTTGAACATGAGTGCCAAGAGGGGACTGTTTGAACTCTTAATTGTGCCAGTTTTGCTGTATGGAGCAGAGTCTTGGGGCTTGAGAGCAGCTGAGAGGAGGAAGCTGGATGTGTTTGAGATGAAATGTTTGAGGAGCATGTATGGAGTAACAAGAAGAGATAGGATCAGAAATGAGTTGGTTAGGGGGCAGACGGGTTTTGTCAAAAAGATGAGCAGGCGGGTGGATGAAAGAGTGCTTGGATGGTTTGGGCATGTTGAAAGAATGAATGTAGAGCGGCTGGTAAAAAAGATTTATGCGTCAAATTTGAGTGGTATTAGAATGCGAGGTAGGCCACGGATGAGTTGGATAGATGGAGTGAAACGTGCTTTGTATGAGAGGGGTCTGACTGTGGATGTGGCGAGAGGGATGACTGCGGACAGAAGTGAGTGGAAGCAGTGCAGAAGGAGATAATTTTATTTTTTTGATGCTGTCACTGGGCGCCTGCCCGCGTGGGATGGGGTGACCTGTCTTGTGCGGGGGGAGGGGCTGCACTCAATGAAGCGGTCGGGGTAAGCCGGTAAGCCAGCTATGGCTGTTGGGCCTGACTGGAAGATGTTTGTGCTGGGCTGCTACTGATCCAGGCAGTTCTGGTGCAACCAGTGCTATCTCGCCTCCTAGTGACTAAGAGTGACTAAGGGTGATTTGATTGTGGCCTGCTGTCGGCTACCCTCCCGCAGGGAGGAGAAGCCTGGTATACGTATGTATGCCATAGTGTTTGGTCATGATAAAAGTCCCTGATATTCTACCCTGCTGTAAAGGGATCTGACAATCCCCTGGTGTCTACTAGTTTCCAGTCAGTTTATTTTTCCAAATGAGGAACTGTTGTCCTCATAGTTGAAAGATGTTAAGACAAGGTCTTTGCCAAACATTCGTTGGAGTCCGTTTAGGACGGGGTACCTTAGGAATTTAGGTAACTTTTTTTGCAGTAATGCTTTGGTTGCTCCATTTAGTATTAAGTATTTTAAGTATTAAGAAGCTTGGAGCTTTTTTTGAACCTTTGGTATTGCGTGTATAATTGACTCAAAATAACTCATTATAGGCTGATTACTTACATCTGGACATTTGGACAACATGCATTATATAAAAAATAGGTAGTAAATTTTTGCTGTTGAAGGTAGTAAAAAGTAGTAAAAAGTAGTAAAATTTGGAAATGAAATATCAGTAGACACCCTGATTAGTGTTTCTTCTGCACGTAGCAAAAGTATTGGTTTTTGTGCTTGTTTTGAGGTAAATTTCGATTTCAGTACACGATATGCTAAGCGTCGCGTTTTCTCTGAGCTTCTAACATTCTATTTCGGATTTACGGTGCAAAAACGGTGATTTTCGTCCTTGTTTTGGGATAAATTTCGATTCCGAGAGTATCTTACACTGCTTTAACTTCACTTAATAAATTACCAACTTGAGAGTGTTTATTTTTCTTCAGAAGTTCATTGTGAGACGATTTTACTCTAAAAGTGCAAAGTTGATTTTTTAGGCGAAAAAATAAGGGCAAATATGAATCACAACCCTGAGATGCCTCACAGGTACCTATTGTTTTGAATACTTGTGGGGGAAAAAATAGAGGAATATCTTCCTCATCTTTTGTAAGGTTTTCACCAATGATACATGATCAACAGCTGTGTCTCCGTTACTATAACACTGTCTAAAATATCTGGTTGAGTATATCAAAGCCTAATCACCTCACCGAAACAAGTTTTGTTCAAATTCCAATGCATTTGCTTGTAATTGAGCAGCAGCAACACAGGCCTATGTGGAGCTGACGAAGTGGAAGCGCTGCAGCACCGCAAGAACTCAGAGACGCTGAGCAGCACGTCTGACTCCGATGAGAAGCAGACTGCTACCGAGGCCGCTATTGGCTCTGCTTCGCCACCTGTTGCGGTTGACGGTGAGGGTTGGTGGTGTGTGCAAGTTGTCATTTCAAGTTTAATTTTTAGTAAGCAAGTGTATCAACTGCAACTGTGCTGCTGGAAAGCATGCAAAGGAGATATCATTGAGATAGGTTGTTAACTGAGCTATTATTGTTAATGTGCGTTAGACCCTATGCTCTAGCAGGTTCCTTCACACCGTTACTTCAAATGCGCAACGCTTTTTCAAAGCTTTTACGAGAAATTTCGGTACTAAACGAGAAGGCTTTTTTGTGTTCTATCCTTTCTGTACTTATGTCTTTCCTGTTGTTTTGACGTCCATAACCGCTATAGTGACTTCAGTGCACTTTGCTGTTGGAAGAAAATAATATCTAGGATGTTGAATTGAAACCTTTGTCAAATGTATTTATTGCTCTTTAAAATCATTATTTTCTGTTTTTAAGAGAGGATAAAAATTTTGTGGAAATTCTTCTTCAATGAAAATCTAGTAGTTCTTTTATTAGAGGAGACAAAGAATAGGCAACAGGTTTAGGTTAGTTAGCCTTATCTGTTCTATGCTATACGGTCTTGTGCCCTCAGGAGGGATGCTGTTAGGCCTTTGGTACCTCAGCAGAAAATGTCTTTGAGACTTCCATTTTTTGTGCTCACTTCGCTTCCTTCACTGTCTCTTCTTTGTCTTTTCTTCCTCTTCTTTATTGACTTGCTGCTTCGATGTGCAGGATGTCCTGAGTGGGAACACACCTTGTGTACAGATTCTCCATTTTCCACTGTCTCTATGAAATGGTCGCTTCTCGTTGCTCTCTTGTGATTGCTTTTGTTGTGACGGCCAAAAGATCTAAAAACTAATTTATTAATTTTTTCTGCACATTTTTCAGTCATAGACGTTTTTAGTGGATTACAAATTCTTGCTCTCAAAACTCATGATAGAAGATACATACATGACAATCGTCATTGATTCTTTATTAAAATGATGTGGGCTTCCAAAGACGCTATAGAAAAAGTCAGACCTCTCAGTTTAAAATGAATGGATAAAATTCGTCATCCTTTACAGGCGCCATGAACGTGCCTGTTCTAACCAATTTTGTACAGCATTCGATAGGGAGTCAGTCTTCAATAATGGAGCAGTTTTAGCCGGAACCGGTTTCACGCATCAAAGTTTCTGCATTGCACTTATGAAGTTCATGCTCCAGATGTTACTGAGGAGACCAGTGGGCTATTTACATTCCCTTTTAATTCTTTTAAATAAATTTTGAATAAATTTTATTCTTTTCACTTCCTGTTAGTCTGGTGGTTAGGTAGGGTACTTTTCATTCATCCACCACACCTGAATTTGGTTCCATGTGTATGGGAAGTGTTGAAAAGATATCTGGATTGTATGGGTGTGGGTCGAATTAAAAAAAATCAGTCGTTTGAAGTATGAAGATAGTGCTGCGTATGTATGTATTAAAATCAATGATATACTGTAGCAGTGCTCCGACTCCCTTTGAAAAAAAGTCGTGTGAAGTGTGAGGATAGTGCTACGTATGTGTGCATGTATTAGAAGCAATGCTGCGCTGCAACAGTGGCCCGACTCCCCTTGAAAAGAAGTAGCGTGAAGTATGAGGATAGTGCTACATATGTGTGTATCAGAAGCTATCCAAACCTGCAACAATGCCCCCGCTCCCTTCCAAAAAAATGGTCGTGTGAAGTATGAGGATAGTGCTACGTATGTGTGCTTGTATTAGAAGCAATGCTAGGATATAACAGTGAGCATCCCTCGCGAACGAATAGAATCCAAGACCTTGACTCACTGAGCAGGTGGTTCGTTGACTGCTGCCAGCCGATATTCGGCGAGGCGTCTCTCGTGCCGCAGACTCAGCATCGACAACGAGAACAAGATAGAAGAGGAGGAAGAAGATGCTGATAACAAGAAGGATGACAAAGATGACGATGGAGATAGAAGAAGAAAGGCTTTGCACAACGAAGAGTTTCGGAAAAGTTTTGAGAGCAAGCGTCTAAAGGTGAAGACTTTCTCAGGATATTTTTTGTGCTGGAGTCTAGCAATGTGATGTGCACTGACAGCTGTACTTTGTGATATTTTGGCATAGCCCTATCGATATTCGTTGTTGCAGACTGTGACAATGACAGTAGTAATAAAACTCATTTCACACGTACACTGGTCATCAAATATCAAAGTGATGCGTAGTGACTTGTTTCACAATGAATATACCTACTCTGTGGTGAGATTATGAGTTGACACTGGTTGGTGCTGTAACATTCAAGCTTATATTTGGTTGTGCTTGGTGAAGGCCTGGACTTAGATTAAGAATTTTAATATCAAGAAGTCGGTTCTAGTTACGATATTTTGCTGCAACAAAACCACAATTGGCAGATTGAATATTTTTCTGGTCTTATTGTATTTGAGAAATGACCAGATTTGTATATATTTGACCAGGATAATAAGAGCTAATCTGGCGACTCTGCTTGTAACTTTGACAATGCTGTTTTATGATAAGCGCTAAAGCGGTGGTGGAACATCCAGTGGGGGAGTCGAAATTAATGAGTTCAGTCGTACTTGCGTGTGAATCTTCACTGAATCCCTGCCTAACTATCCTGAAACACAATGTACTTAAATTCTTACCAAGTATTTCATATCCTTTGATTAATTCATTTCCTCGCTTCGTATTAAATCATCCCAGGCTGAGACACTCATGATTTACTTCAGAAGTGGAACGCCTTGTTGCGGTTAGGGAGGCTTTAACAAACTAATCTAATCTAAAATTTATTCATATCAACAAGTCTCAGTTCAAGACTCATATCTGCAAACTAAGTACAAATAACTCCTTTAACCTAAAATGCGGTCACATCTGCAAACCGAGTACAAAGAACTCATTTAAATTGATAAGAATCAGTTTTGGATTACAGGCAGGTGCGGTCACATCTGCAAACAGAGCAAATATCCTACTTAACCTAAAATTCGATCCTATCTGCAAACTGATGGGAAATAACTTAGCCTAAAATTTGGTCACATCTGCAAATTGAGCGCAAGGTGTCCCCAGTCTGTGTGCGGGGCGTCGACGAGCAGCGGCGGCGGTGTGGAAGGCGGCTGCTACAAGTGGGGCATCAACCTGGCGTCGACGACAGAGCACTGGAACAGCTGGTTTGAGGGGCTCAGCCAACGCTTCCTGAGCGTCGCGCCCCCCAAGCTGCTGCTCCTCGCTGGCGTGGACCGCCTCGATACTGACCTCACTGTTGGCCAGATGCAGGGTGAGGCGATAGTTATTGCTGCACTGTTTAGCCCCATGGCTACAAAGAAATGTAGTGAAAGTTCTGAATGTAGCCTGCCTCGTCTCGTTACAGGCAAGTTCCAAATGCTGTGTGCACACTCTAGTATGCCTCGTCTCGTTGCAGGCAAGTTCCAGATGCAAGTGGTTGGCCGGTGCGGGCACGCGGTGCACGAGGACGCGCCGGAAGAAGTGGCCGCCGCACTCATCGCGTTCCTGACGCGCCACCGCGTCCTGCAGCCCAAGAACCCAGAGCGCTTCCGGGCCCTTCCTGGCTGTTAGGTGGCCGCTTCTGGCTTTCTTGGCTGGCTTGTGTGAGTGGCGGGGGATGATTTTAGCAAGGCTGCTCTGTGTGAGTGGATAGCTGCTTATTTTGTGGAGGGCTACCTTGTGTAAGTGGGTGGTTGTCTATTTTGTGGAGGGCTGCCTTGTGTGTGTGTGTGTGTGGCGGTGGCCAATTTTGTGGAAAGGCTGCCCTGTGTGAGCGCATAGCTGCTTATTTTGTGCAAGGCTATCTTGTGTGAGTGGGTGGTTGTCTATTTTGTGGGGCTGCCTTGTGTGAGTGGGCGGTTGCCTTGTGTGAGTGAAGGCAGTTCTTTGTCAATGGCTTTCTTTTGGAAGAGGCTGCCCTTTGTCAGTGGCTTCCTTTCTTTTGTGAGAGGCTGTCCTTTTTCAGTGGTCTCTTTTCTTTGTGAGAGGCTGTCTTCGTAAATCATCGCTGCAATTTACGAGGAAGCAGCCCTTCATGAGGGTTGCTTTTCACAAATGGTAGTAGACTTTTCTGAAGTAGGAAATAGCAATTGGCCTTTCATTCCGAAAGCTTTTTTTCTGTGCATGAAAGACAAGTTTCTTTTCTGATATATCTGGCGATTCTCCTGATACCGTGTTGGTGGTTGTCATCCAGTAGCGTGTAACATCCGATATTAGTTACTACACCCGAATTATTAGTGCGCTTCGTGTTCACTGGGTAGTTGGGTTCAGCTTCCCGTGTGTTATGCTTGCCAAAGTGGTATTTTTCTGAACAAAATCCTAACATTTTACCCTTTTTTGAATTATCTTTGGTCATAAAAAACGCTCGCCATCTGGCGGCACTGAGGGGTTATCAGATGTTGAGTGTTCTTTTAAGTCAAATTTTATTTGAAGACAGGTGAAAGTTTGAGATTTTAGCCAGAAAATGCCACTCTGGCAACTCTGCAATTTTCTTAGCTTTGATTGCCATATCGCCGGTCTCTCTGTAGTAGCTATTTATATGCAGCGCTTGTATCGCCTCATCTCACGTGCATTTATCGTTGTGCCGATGCTCATTTTTTAGCAGTAATGTGCCACGAATTATTATGTTTTGCCTAGTATGTAGTCGGCTTTTTGCCTAGTTTGTTTCTACGTTGGTTGTGCTCGATCGTAACCTATCCAAGAAATCTGGCAGTGTGTGATGCAACTAATTTTTTTTTTTAAACACGAGTTCACTGTGAGTGACTTTGCGACTGGTGTGTGCTGATGAACGCTGACGTAGTGCGGATTTTGAGGATGCGCACCTTCTGAGGCTGTAATTTTCTCTTGCTTCTTTAACAACGCAGATCATTTTGTGACCTATCAAAGGGCGCGCCTCAACGCTCCGTGGCAGTTGCTTCTGCTCCGACTTGCTTGATATCAATATCGGACCAGCATTTCTCGCACCTTGTCTACCGTTGTTCGTTTGCTGCACTGCGAGGTCTAAGCTAAATGTTTGTTAAACTGTGTTCTTCAGCTATGACTTCGACGCCGCTGCTGTAGATACGACAGCTCAGTTATACGCAAGGATTCGTTACCAATTTGGTTGCTTGCTCGTATGTTTTAAAAAATCGACTGTTTTTGTGGTCATATCGTCTTTGTCTTGTTATGTAAAAGTATGTTAGTTTGTGCACACCTTCAATATTTGTTCGTCTTAAGAACTTTCATTGCCTTTCGTACTCGATGCAGCGTGTTTACCAACGAAGATTCTACGAAATGGTCAAGGTTTTTGCTTGCAGAACTCATTCTCGTATATTAAAAGCGTCAGTTTGACAGATGATGCAATTTGTCAGTTCATATTATTCGAATATTAGTAACAAGGGAGCCCATCTACGTAAAAACTATTGACTGACGACGTAGCGAAGAGCATGACGTAGCTTTTGAGATGTTCTTCCGGGAATACCAACCGAACCCCCGTTAGTGAGTGGCGCTCTCGGTCGTTTTGTGTAGCTGCATGTTTCCCAAGATAAGTTTTCATGTCAGCCAATAATGAGTCTCATCCAATTCGACGGCATGAGTGTAGGTAATTCTAAAATGATGCCAAGAGGAGGTTTTGGGTACGTAGCATCATCGATCAAAAAATTGTTAGTTGGTGGTTCTAAACTCGGTAGCATTAAACGCGTCTGGGCAATGGTTGCGACTTGCTAGTATTTTGTTCTCTAGTCTTCATGATAGTTGAGCGATTTCTCGACAATACAAATTCGACTGTTGTTTTCGGTTCTCAAGTGATCCAGCTCCGTAGTTGTATAGAAAGTGTTAGCTAAGTTTAATGATTTCGATAGTTGCTACTAGTGATTAGTAATTGTTCATTGTCGCCATCGTGATTATAGTTATTGTAAACGTACCAGCGTACCCTGTACAATAAAACGTAGCTTCTAAGTACTTGTTAGGTGCCCAGTAATAACTAATGCATGAAGATTGGTTCGCGCTACTTATAATCGAAGTAGGAATTTTTCTCTTGACTTAGCCTTAGCCGTTCCTTTCACTCTAATCGATATGCGCCCACGGTAGTTTTCCTTTGTGTCAGAGAGCTCTGCTGTATTTCACGTTTTAAACAAAATTAATCGTGATGGACTTTGGTAATGCATCTCCTTTTGAGAACGACCAAAGAAGAATAAGGTTGTAAGCGCAAACTAAAGCAACTCTGACCGTCACGCGTCTCGGTGATTTTCGACAGTATATCGACCTGTATTGTTCGCACCAGTGCCCAGTTTAACAGCCTTTACTGATGACATGACAGCTGTCGTAAAGCATAAAAGTTTAGCGACCGTGTAGGGGGTCGGATCCTCATTTAGCTTCTGTAGTTGTGCTGTACCGAGAGGCATGCTTCTGTAATCTTAGTCAGCATATCTTCCTATCCGAATTCGTTGCTTGCCTTGAACTCACGTTACTCAATTGGAGTGTCTTCCTTGTGTTACGTAGACACCTCCACTTGTGGCGTACTTCATCCCATAATCATTTAACACATCCACCGCGTTCCTGCTGTTGTTAACGGTTGCTTTGGTTAGGTTGTAAGCAGAATAGGGAAATCGACTTAAATGCTCGAATGCATTTTTATCCTTCCCGAGAAATGTGAAAAATACAATTCTACAATACATTTTACCTGGTTCGATAACTGTTATTTCTTAAAGAGGTCGCGGAACATAAAATGTTTTTCATTTTTATTTGTACGTGAATGAGCAATTTACCCACTGCCACACATATGGCCCAATACGCGGGGAACGTGTTAAGATACTGATTTAACGTCTTCTAATTATACATATAACTACTCAATGTCGCTCCCCAGTCCACTCTACCAAAAAACGTCACCCGCACTCCTAACCCTCGAGCTCCACAACCTATCCAACCATGTCTTTCTCACAATATTAGAACATTCCATTTCCAACACCCATGTAACTTTTATGATATAGTGCTTTCTTGTACTTTTTTCCCCCACTGACTTTTGCGTTGTATGACCTCTCGTCTGAAACTATTTGTGAGTACTCGTGACCTTCCTAACCACCTGCACAAAGCGTACTCCCTGTCAACTTGCAACTGGAATATTTATAAAATAGTGCACCATCAGAGTCCCTTTGAGTCAGGTCTCCTTAATTTATGGGATGTAGTCGTTAGCGCATCATTAACTCTCGTATCCACAATACTGCGTAGTAGTTTTAACACTTTGAGTGCCATGTGACCACCAGTGGTCACTGAGGGTATTTTATAACACTGCTGCGCGACCAGCAGTCACAAACTTAATTTTCGTAAATACTAAATGAAAACTAGATGAAGATGAAAGCGCGATCTAGTTAGAGTTTGTTATTTTCTAATTGTTCTCTAAATTAACTGTAATTTCAGTTGATTATTGAACTTCAGTTTAACCCGCCACACTTGCGTGGTAAATTTTGCTTCATGTACTTAGCAGTGGGTAAAATTCTGTCCTTCGTTAGTATTGAAAACTAATCAATCGATGTTGTCGCTATGTTATTTTTGAGAGAAGAGTGTGGACGGTATGCTAAGAAACGAATATATTATCATCAACAATATTATATTATCAGTTTTATAAAGATGTAGATTTATTTCTTGTTGCGTAAGTTTTGTGACGCGTTTGGAGGTGCAGCTCAGGTGGCTACTTTAGCTTTGGTTAATTAATGTTGGGTGAAAGTTGTCGTGGACTTATCGATAAGAAATGCAATGGAAAAATTAATTTTTAATGAAATGCGGAAGATAAAGCTGTAAAATCTGACTCGATGTAAGAATGTTTTCTTCAAGTATTGGCTGCGCTGTATCAGTATTTATACGAATAAAGTTGTTGAAAATGTGCGTGTGATAAAGGCATGTAGAACCATATGATGCGAGAAAATTTCTGATTAGCGTCAAATTATAAGACCACTAGTGTTCTTCGCATGAATTACTTAGGAATGATAGTGTAAAGAGTGTAAAAAAAACGCTTTCAGATTATTTTATGTGTTTTTTTTTATAAAACGGTGACTGACTGCATTTTGTGTTGAATATGTGCTAAGTCAAGTAAGTTAATTTAAGATTGGAAATAATTGAAGCAAGTAACTGCAGTTCATTTTTGGTTACCTGTTGAAAAGTGTTGCTGATACAAAGATTCGGTCATTTATTAACTCTTGAGGGAAAACAGAGTTTCTCCTCGACAGCACTGAAATTCCTTGAAAATCTGTTGCAATTTCACAAACGCTAATTTTCAGCACGACTGAGTCCTGTTTTGCATGCAGAGATGTTATATTTGTAGCATAGATACCTACAAGAAAAAGTGTTCTCTTGTGTAATTCCACTAAAATTCCTTGAAAATCTGTTGCCAAGTCAAAAACGTCACTTTTTTGCATGACCGTGCCATGTTTTGTTTAGAGAGATGGTAACATCTGTTGCATAGATACCTACGGGAAAGATTATTCTCATTCTTAATTCTGCTAAAATTCCTTGAAAATCCATTGCCAAGTCATAAACTTAACTTTTCAGCATGACATTGGCGTGTTTTGCATGCAGAGGTGTTAATATCTGTAGCATTGATACCTTTAAAAAAGATTGTTCTCAATAATTTCTTCGTGTCGTGCGATGTTTGTTACACTGAAATTTTAAGCTACGCAAACTACTTTAATGAACTGTAGTTTGTTCTTTACTTGCCGTAATTTGAGTGCTAAATTTTGGCCTCGAAGAAGCTGACCGGGCGAGTCGTCTTTGAGTATTTAATGCTAGTCATGTTAAATTAACTAATCAGTTATGAACTGAAATGCTTATACTTGTCTAGATATTTAGCTGTTGGCTCTAGTGCTAGTCGTTTAAATTGTGCTATTATCTGTGGCGAACGCTAATAATTTCAACGTCTCGAACTAAAATTTCTACGCCACGAACTCCAGCATTTCGACGAGATGAACGCTAAAGTATTAATATTCTAACACTAAGCTTTCAAGTAGTGAAATGTATAGTATCGTTTAGACGCAGTTGTTCTCTAAAATATCAACGAAGTGTAAGCTAAAATATTCAAATTCAAGCACCGAAATACACTTTAAAATTCAAAGTGTGAAATACACTTTAAAAATTTCGACGTAGCGAGTTCGTAAGATTCGGTATGTTGTTGCTAGCCTCCCAAATTGTGGGCCTCAGTTCTTGCTTTCGCTGTAGGCAAACACCGCCGTGTTCTTGAACTTCCAGACCGCTAGGCAGAGAGAGGGAGTAGCTCGCTGCTACGTGTTCGTTGTGTGTGCTTCGTTTCCTTGCTCGGAGTATTTCTGATGAATCTGTTTTGTTGCTATTGTTGATGGGTTTGCTGCTTTTTGGCAACGCTGACAACAGCGTAGCGATGCTGTCGGAGCTATGTTAGTGTTCTATTTAATGCAGTGTTTTGGGCCCGTTTTTTATGAAGTTATTTATTTATTCCGTTAACTGTGTTTTAAGAAATTCTACGACTCCATTCAAAAGATCTGTCCTACTGGTATTAGTGTGGGACTTTCAGTTGATCTGTAATATTTTTCTGAAATCTGTTCTGTTCGCTCGGTTTGTACAGGGCTTCGCATTCCTAGCTACCATCTTGCTTGCCATTGCTTTATTGATGTGTTTTATTGTTTTTTTCTATTGTAGCATAAAATTTTGGCTGCTCAGGTGTAATCCGGAATCTATTTTCTGTTGAAAGTGTATAGAAAAATCAGTTTTCCAAGTTTTTTTCTCTCGCGTTCAGGAGAATGTGAGTTAGTATACCGACTGGCTCTCCGAATGTCTTCGAGACCGCTTCTTTACATTTAGCACTGACGGTGTTTGAATGGAAATCGTACTAGCTTTACCTCAAATGGCCTCTGGAGGCTATGTTTGCGGTACCTCAAACGGTGTCTGGAAGCTATGTTTGCTTTGCCTCAAACGGTGTTTGGGAAGCTATGTTTGCTTCACCACAAACATATTTGAAGCGATACTCAATTCCGTGTTCTGAAATTGTTTAGGTATAGAGGTGTATGCTGTACAGGGGCTTGTTTCCCTACTTTCCCATAACTTTTATCGGGTTGTCAAAAAACGCATTTCATTTTTTAATTCAAAGCAATAATATCCCCTATGCAAAGTGGTAGGTACCTATTGGATGAATGCGTTTTAGAAAACACTCAGAATTAATGGTGTAAGAGAGCAAGTACTATGAAACTTGTTCTTACTTGGTAAATAATTAATACTTCGTAAATAATTAATACTTGGTAAAGAATTATTGTCGATGTCAAGTGGTTTGTTCAAGAAATGAAATAGGCACCTCCAGCATGTAGGAGTAAAAACATTGGTTTGTCTACTCGCGAGTGGTGATCAATATTTGCGTGAGAACACGAGTGTCTTGTTTCTTAATTTTTCGTTCTCATTTTGCAGTTTTACAATCGTCACAAATGATAGGTAGGGCTTCCCTTAAGGGAAATACTGAAGAATAGTTTTTTTGTTTTGAGACGGGCCGTGTTTTTTAGTTCGCTGTTGTCTTTTCAATTTTACTACGTCTATGCGTAGTGTGTGGGAACACATATTGTGTACGTATTTTACGTTCTTTTAACTCATTAATGCGTGCCTATCTCTTTCCACCCTTGTGGAACACCTCCGGAGTGGCTAGTAAAAGTTTAACTAACTTATAACCTATAATTTAAATCGTTGCATGCACTTTGGGTAGCTGAAATTTGTCGCTTTTCCGTTTGTAAACTGTGTTATTATCTGTGTTTTCACGTTTTCTGAATTTAGGTTTTACTTCGAGTTTTATTCTTTTACTACTCATCCATGCAACATGAGCACCTTTTACACATCCATTCAACATTAGCACAGCCATAATGGTCTCTGATATTGACAGCCGGTTTCCGTATTTCATCTGGACAATGAACAAGTTTGTTTTAAAAAAATGGCTGGTGTAAGCAGCTCTTTCTCTTGAATGTTGCAACTTTATTGCTTAGATCTGCGAGCATAAGATTCAGTCCTAGAAGCAGCGGATTCATGAGCGTTTTCTCTGTTAATTTAGGCAATTTGTTTCGTTAATTTTATTTGTATCTCATTCGTTATGTCATTAAAACAATTAAGATAAATTACGTCAATGGACGACGAGTATTTTCTTGCATAGTCTAAAAGGACTACAATTTTCATGGAATTTTTTCATGGAAATCGGCATTGAATTTCAAGGGAACTCAATGCTTTAAAAGTGAAGCATGTGCACCTATGTTGTTCAGATCTGGAGGCTGAATTTTGAACATTTTGTGTTGTCAGGGGAGTTCAGCCTAGGGTAAAACTTCCCTTGTCGACTAGACTTGTGTAAATAATGATTTTCCGTTCTAAAATCGTGAAGGTTCAGAATTTTTAACTAAAATTCGAGCACACAGCACTTGGGCAATCCACTAGGATTGCTAGATACTGCGGTCTTTGACAATATCTTGGAAATACAGCACGGAGCGTAGGCAAATCGATTAGTGAACTTTCACTAGATGATATACCGTTGCGACACCGGGAAATGTTGAACAATAAAAGAAAGAGGATTGAAGGTAGTTGGCAGTCCTCGCAATGCTGTGTGCGATTCCTGAACTTCGTCACCTTGGCGTGCTGTAAATTGTAATATTTAACATTCATTTCCCCTAATTTATCTGGTGAGAGGCTGACGTTCCCCGGCACCTGGCGTCCTGTGCTCGTTTTGTGAATTTCTTATTTGTGTGTCCGTCTCTTCTGGCAACCTTAGGTCACCGCTCCTTTGAGGCTGCTTGTGCCAAACGGAACGCTAATATTTTAGACAATTTTCCCAGGCTTACTTACTAAAGTAGTGCGTCTCTCAGATTGTCTGTACCATTGGCGGAAATTTTAAAAGCTTCTGATGTACGAATAATATTAAGAAGAGCCGGGAAGAACTCTTGTATCCCAAGCGGTCACAATTGAAAATGGCAGCTATTCAGAATAGTTTCTGAAGTTTTGACCTATCTGCCACAACACAAAGAATATAAAATACCTGGATTAATTTTGACTGTTATCCCGAGGTGCACGTCATTTGTTTGGTTCAGGCCTGTGTGTCTTTACTATGTAGTTCAAAAAATTTAACTTCATACATCATCATTGTAGTGAGCGTGTAGCTTTAATAAAGATGTTGTTGGTCTCATTAACTGCTATTCTGTATATAAAGTACGACGGCATATCACTATTACTTTTCTCCGTCAAATGTCTATTTTTCTGATGTTGATCTATGTATTTAGGTAGGAGAGTCAAGTCTATCTTTGTCGGTATCTGTGTAGTATGTGTGCTTGTCCTACGATTACCAACCGCGTGTAAACGCCCTAATCATATTCGCTCAGTAATGCTTGCCCGTTAACTCTAAGTGACGACTTGACGTTTCCCTGACCTCGGAGTTCGCATATGGTCACCTACAAATGGAGGAACTTGTCTCTAGGTTGGGCGTTTTGGGCTCTTTCTATCTCTTGAGAACTGTAAGTGACGGCTTGACATTTCCCTGACCATCGAGTTTGCGCACGAATACCCGTAAAGGCATGATACTTGCCTCTTGAAGGAGTGTTTTGGTTTTTCCATGAATTGGAAGGTGACATTCTTGGGCAATTCTCTTAACCCCACTTAGAAAATCCGGTTTCCTCTGGTCACAGTGTGTTGAGAACTAGGTATCGCCATGTATACATCTTAAACATATAGATATCCCCATATATATGCTGTTATACATATATATATCACCCCATATATATACATATATGTGTGTAGCAATGGCGTCCCCACGGCATCTTAATGGTAATGGCTGTAAGGTTTCGTGGCGAGTTCCGTTCTAGTGGTATGTAAACCCGTGAAGGAAACCGTCTCCAACACCAAAGTCTCACCTTGACACCCTTGATTGTGCATTTAATGCAATTCCTGCTCGTTTTAAAATGGTGGGATTCTTAAGCGTTCTGCTGGTGAACCGACACTACTTGTTGAAGTCGCACCGTTCTCAGTAACCGCAGATGTATTCTGAGCTACCCACTGCAGCTTTTGCAGCCCTCGTAAATACTTGTGAGGTCCCCTGCTGCTGAGTTATTTTACACTTCTCTTTCTGATGTGTGAGTTGACGGACGTATCATTTGGGTAAATTCTCCTAACGGGTTTGCTTGTTTTCTTATATTTTTCTTGCAGTTAGTCTGTTTTTTTTTGTGCGAGATGGTCTTTCTGGAAAATGTGA
Source organism: Platorchestia sp. MABIK (assembly GCA_014220935.1). Taxonomy (NCBI): domain Eukaryota; kingdom Metazoa; phylum Arthropoda; class Malacostraca; order Amphipoda; family Talitridae; genus Platorchestia; species Platorchestia sp. MABIK. The sequence continues at coordinate 184,342 of JACJUY010000601.1, read as the reverse complement.
TCCGGTTTATCATTTGAAAAATGATTGAATACTCAGTCCTCATGACCACTGTTGCAACTTTTGTAGAAGCTACTCTGGTAGAATCACAAATAATTATTTATAATCTAACCTGTGTTTTGTGAAGGCCATTGTTCCATGGGCTCAATCTTCTTCTTCGGGGGATTTTTCATGATTTTTTAACTGAATTATATCTTGAGGATCTAATATCGTGACAGTCGACGAGGCAAAATTGCCTCTTGGCAGAATGTTTTGGCTCTTCTCATCATTAGAGTTGGAGAGATGACGCGCCTGGGATATTCTGGAAACCTCATCCACCAAGTGTAGTATCCTCTGGTCACTGTTTCTTAGAAACTTGGTATCCCCGTACATAGTAATTGTGTCGCATAATGTTTTATGATAGAATTCTTTCGATATTTTACGTATTCTTGTGATTTCATTTGGGTCACCGGTCCAAAATTTCAAAGGACTCGAGACAAGTTGTTTTCATATTAAATACCTGATAGTATGTGTGTTTTGTGGCTGGACTTACAGTCTTCCCATACTCGCTCGTTCTTGAGTCTTCGTAGTGACTACGAGCATCCTAGAAACTTACTGAGGGCACCAATACTGCGCATCACTGTTAAGATCACTTTTTCCTGTGGCTGCGGTGGCCAAGCTACGAAAATGATAACTGCAGTGAACCCACCCTGTGATCCAAAGCGAAATGTGACCTTCGTACCTACGAGGCGAAAATTTCCTTAAACTAATGTTGAACGTTAGCAGTAAATCAACATGGAATGGTTTAAATAAAATGAATGAAATTTGTTAAGAAATGATTGTTGAATAAGGTTATAAATCGTATCGAAGAAAGCGGAAATTAAATTTCAAGTAAACGGTTCAAAAGTAGAATCGTGTTTTTCCCCAAGAGGTTCTTCAACAAATTTGAGTTGCCTCTTTTAGATAGCATTACAAGACACTTGACAATTACGAAAGAAACTCGATGCGATGCTTTTCCTGAAGGATAACGCAAATTTTAATACTTTTTTGATGAATATTTTTTCTTGCGCTACCATTTCAAATGAATAAAAATAGTAACTCATGTGTAAAGAGCGTCATATTTTCTGAAGCAGATAATACATATTTATGCAATAGCTAGACCTTGCCTAGAGTTGCACGAGATACGCTGTTTTATGTGAGAGTAGTTGCCTTGTAGATTTTAATCCTAATTCAGTTACTTTTTGTCTGTGATTTTTTTGTGTAGAACACACGATCTGTAAAAAAACTCAGTTTCATTTTTGCATTATAGCAAATATTGAATTTTTGTTTTTTAAGTTAATTGTTAACTTGAATATGATAAAACTTGCACGTGCGTCTTTATCAACTATGCGTTCAATCTCTTACCAACGTGTGTTGCGTTCGTTAGTCCAACTCGCTCATTTTCCGCCGTTATCAACAGCCTATAACTTTGTTATATTGCATTGTGCTACGTGACCATTAACCTGTGCACCTGTTGTGTTGGAGTCGTCCGTAGCTCTGTCATATGATGGTGTTGCTGTCAGAAAATGCCCGTCGTATTCGTGTTAGTGACCTGCTGTTCCCAGTACGCGCAACGTTGTCGAGAATAAAACGTTACCTGTCAACGTTTGCTTTTCTTCTCAATGCTGTGTTTATAATAGTGTATGCTGTAATATTCTGTGGTTGGTTGAATTTGCTATTAGAAAAATTTGTAGATTGATTGAATTCCATCATTTCTGTAGTAGCTTCTTATGTCTCATCAAAACTATTTGAAAGGAGAAAACATGCGGAGAAGCGTCTGAGGAGAAAGAGACGTATGATTTGGCTGTTTTTCATAACGAAAATCAAAACCATGAACTGAAACTATTTTCCATTTTGACGTTAGTTGTTCGCTGTACGCTTTAGTACGAAGATGACTGCAACCCAATGCATCTAATTTACATCTTGTGGTGCACGCTTTCCGATTAGGGATCGTCAGATCTGATATCGGAAATATAATCGAATGAATAAAATAACAATGACTATATGAAATTTTTGAATGTAATGCTTGAAAAGCCCTATTTAATAATGATTTGCCAGTATTAACTTTCAACGAATGTATTCAAACTCCTAGAATAGAAATCAAACATTTCCAGAACACCTGTGCTCTTAAATACCAAGACTCTTTCCTTTAATTCTAACGTGAGGTAAATGACAGACGCTTAAAGTTCAATATAAAATAGTTTATTATTTTGCAATATTGTGACGAAGCTCTCTATGATCTACACGGGGCTGCTGAGGCACCTTGACTAGAGCGGGAGGGCAACAAAATATTTTCTTTCGGAGACGCGAGGGTCGCCTGAACTGCTTTTGTCAGAAGTGTAGAATGAGGAGTTGCGACCGGACGACACTAGGCAGCTCTGACATCAACCTGGGGTGAACATCTCAGACAACATACGTCGCCGTAGCTGTGCTACCGGCAGCGAGAGTTCCGTTACCTTGGTTACGCTACGTGCTGTTTCCTTTGGTCAAATTACGCGTGGAGGAAAGCTCGAACTGCGTAGAAAATTTTTGCCAAAAAACAGCATGTGCCACAGAAATTTCCCTGCCAGTAGTGCCTTTACGACAACGGGAATTTTAAGAAAATTTGGCCCCTGATCAGCTGTTCATCAACCGCTGGCGCTTGAAAAATTTGCCCTGACATGGAATGGTTATCGCAATTGACAAGAGTTCACTGGGATGCGAAATCAAAGTTTACTGACGGGTTAGTAAAGCAAATCATCTGTTAAAAACTGAACTTGAGGGAAGAACTTTGCTCATATCTGAATAACTAAGACTGCCTATGTTCGTAATTTTTTCCATTGATCACACTGTTGGTTGATAGCTGGCACAACTTCTGAATTGGTTCTTCAGATTTGCCTGCATTCATGCGGGGTATACACGAATTACTTACAGCTCGAAATGAGTCGATTATGAGACAAAAATAACAATTTATGACAAAGTTAAGAAAACCAAGCTACGCTTTTTACCGAGCAAAAAACTTCCGAGGCATTCACCAACAAGCAAAACTGGTAACGCAAATACTGCTACAAGTTCACGCGTACAAACTAAATTCTAAAACTCATAATGGGTTCGTAGTTGAAAAAAGTGTTCTGCATTGCATCGCAATGTTGTGATGTACATAAATTTAACAAACATTTTACGTAAACAGAATCTGCGCGTTAATTCCTGGATTAGAAAGTCATAGCCTCAGTAACGCTGATGGGTAGGAAGTGAGATTGCAGTCTGTTACAAAAAACAATAATTCAAAATCAGTAGAGCTAATAATATGTTTGCCCCGTAGGCCTCACACCCTCAACAAATGAAAATCTCTAACGAAAAGCAACTACTTTAAAACTACTCGTTTCAAGATGCTCAGAAAAGCTTAAAGCATCTTAACGACCTTTTATATATTATTACTCTTGTGACTCCTACAATACGTATAGCCTCACTGCAAACTCCACACAATCACTACAGATGCCTTAGCCATACACAAATTTCGCAAACGTTATACACAATCGAACGTAGACAACAAAACGTACTTCATGGAACAACACACGAGTTTTTGAAGACGATGAAGGAATTTTCAATTAAAATCTTGCACTCCATTCATGGTAGGGAAATTTTTTTGCGTGATCAATTTTTGATCATCTCTAGCTTTGGTCGTCCTTGAATTAACAGACGAGTTTTTAAAATAACTGAAAGTGATACCAAAATTCCACACTCAATTGATGATGGGGATATTTTTTAGAAATCATTGCGTAATTATTAACAGTTTTTCGAACTGAATGCTCACGATGTTATAGCGTAGAAAAATAGAGAAAATCCGAGGTGCGATAGCCGTCAAATCAACAAAGCACTGATATTTAACCAGAACACGCTCGGGTCTAGAATGTGCGTATGGACAATTTCATATCTGAAATATCAAAGTTCTTCTTTCAGTTTTCTTCAGGCTTCTGATATACTCTCGCAGGACTCGTAAAATTAACCAAATATTTTTACCTGTTGCTTCACATGACGCTTTAAGTTATAAGAAAAATCTTAGAATATTCTAAAACAATAATTCCAATTGCGGTACGAAATATATAGTAAAACTACGAGTATAAATTAATGGAAAAATTATGCGGAAAGGATCGAGAATGGTTTAGCCCCTCATTTCGTTGCTTTCATGTAGTTAAATAAGAAATAATAAGGCCTCAGAAAAATTTAAATAACCCATTGTCGCGTACAAACATACAGTAAGACAAACATATGCACTACACTTATTTTTCTCTTTTTAGTTCAAACCAAAACGCACGAAACATTTATAGCAAAACAATCCTGGAGTATTACAAATTCCTAAATTTTTAGAGCAGTTAATGATAAAAATCCTCACTAACACGTTAAATTCGATGGAGGTAATTAGAATCTGCTATTTGTTGTTCACCTGACGACTGTAAAAGGAAAGATTATTCTGATACAAGTCGTCAAAATGTGAGCCGTCAATAGAAGAATTTTTCAATCACTTCACATTTAACTCAAAAAATGGCGGAAGCAACAATATCACTTCAACAAATAAAATTATAGAAGAAAACCTTAATTTTGGAGGTATTTTCGAAGCTCATTCAATTCAAGTGCGAAATAATCGAAAATAACATCTTTGTACCAACAATCTTTTAAATGAACATTTCTCGTTGTGTTAAAATAAGTGCCATATTTCACAGTAACATTTCTTAACCTCGGGAAGAAAAAAGAACTTCTCCCGGCGTAGGTATTGGTCCTACACACATAGAGTTAATTTACACGGTGTTCCTCATCTTGGAAAGTTTTCAAAACCAATGTCCTACAGTCCCATTTTAAACCATAGAAACTCCTATAGTCGAACAAATAATATCAATAAAGTTACACCTAAAAGCTGTACAAATTATTATTTACAACAAATCTAATTACAAATAAAACTTTCTTATTTGAATTGATTTTCACCAACTTTTGACGTCATCCAGCATTACACTGTTCGAACTAGTGAGCTTCGCGGCCGAACTTGACGGACGTACATTTTGAGGTAAAATGAGTTTTAATTCCAGACTTTAAAGACCGAAGTGTACGAGCATCATTATCACAATCAAACCTCAGTTTAATAGCTTTCTGGATGTTGAAAGAGCGCGACAGAAACAACTCTGGTTGGCCTCGAGGAGAAAGAAAAGGAGAAGAAACTGCGACAGAAATAACTGGTTGGCTTCGTAGTGAGAGAAGAATAAACTGAGATATAACCAAGTCAATAGAGATAGTGATATTTCTTCACACGGGTACAATCGACTACGTAGGAATTTCTCAGAGCGGTGACAAATTTTTACATCGGCGCCAGTTATAACACCGAAACCGAGTCGACGAATTCTTGCAATCAATACTCTGATAACAAACTCTCAAATATTCTTTCCAGAATATTTGAGCATGGCTATTGGTAGTTTCAAAATTAATGGAGTTGTATTGTGCAGCTAAAATAGTACGAAATTGACGCCAAAATCCTCATTGATGAAGAACGTTCCCAATAACACCAATCGACAATAACGGACCAGGCTTGCTCAGTAGCAAAGTAATTGTTGCTTAAAATGAAGATTTTGAAGAATTCATCGATACTCGGAAACTAAAGATTCTGTACAGCTCAAAACCAAGAGCTGTTCCAAAACGGCAACATTCGGGAGAAGAGTTCAAAAAACATAATTTTGTTGAATTACGGTAAAAATTCCGCACGTAAAACAGTCACCAACTTCAAAGGTAACTGTTCAAAAACGACCTTTAAAGATACGTATTCAAAGAACATGATTTTTCTCTGAAGGAGAACTGTTACCAAATTCTTTCAGCAAAGCAGCCATCAAGCTCAAATAGATATCAAGGTATCAAAAACTGTATTTTTTATGAGAAGCATTGGAAAAAAATGTTTACCAATGATTTGCCATCAAATTTCTCACGTAAAGTAGTTAAACAAGAGTCCCTCTGGTCAACGCTTGCTCATGGTTTGCTAACGGACCGAAGTCACTCTTGACCAAAGCAGCAGCAAGAACAACTCTGATCTTCCATTGAAGACGAGAACTTCTGCGAAGAATTACAGCTTGAAATGCGTAGCAAAGACAGTAATTTCTCCCTCAACCGAACTTTCGCACTGCTAAATGCGCGGTTGATGAGAGAAAACTAGGATGTGAGAGCATGAGAACTATCCATGACGTGAAATCATAAAAATACCTCAAATTTTCTTGAAGATAGTCTCCTCTGATTTCAAGCACTGTGCCTAAGTCGCAGAGATTTTGAGATTCATTCACGATCTCTACGAGAAAAAGATTCTCTGAAATATAATACAGTGTTAACAAATAATTATATTATTATTTCTCTTCGAGAAGTTATTATTGCATGAAATGGTACAGTAAATAGAACCGAGTCGAAATGATAAATTCATAGTAAACCAGTTCGATTACGAATTGGATTTGGCTTCTTTTTTCCATTTGAGATGATTAATATGTGTATAGGTCACTTCAAGTTGAAAATAATGTTAATGTTGCTTCCATGAGCTCAACAGGACACAACCAATAATGAAGGATTCTAGCAACAAGACAAGCTGCACTTCCGACTTGCTGCTAAGAAATTCTTACACTTCAAAAATCCTAAGATTTTCCAATTTTTGAGTTGGGTTTTTGAAGTTGATGAAATCTTAACGCAGAAAATGTGTTGTAAGAACTTAACTTTCGATGTAGCTTTTATCCGCCGCGTTCTATTTTCTCTACTTTGACTTCTCCTGGATAATTTCCTACGCATTTTTTCACATAGACTCCCAGAGAAATGCAGTTCATCACACCTAAACCACATACATGAAGAGTCATTCCACTGATGATTGAAAACTAGAACACAAATTTGCCAGTTCATGAGTCATCAACGATCGTGCGTTCCGACCTAGTAAATCCACCAGACGATTAAGGCGTAAGTCTAAGTTAACTAATGAGCAATGACGTCCATGTACAACTGGCTCTAAAGAATCTAGCTTCGTAGTCAGTTGAAAAATACATCTATTAAACATATGGCACATCTGATAATGAGAATAATTATTAGGTAACAAAGATTCCAAAACACGAGATTAAATAGTGTTATTCTCACAAAAACCTTGAGTTAGTCCTTCAGTGATTATTTCATCGCAGTAAAACATTCACCTAAACTGCTAGTCTTCCAGAAAAGCACTGCCTTTGCCAACACCAAAGGAGAAACTTAGCAAGTATTCAGATTGTTTTTTTCGAATAACCTAATGAACCTCGACCACAACCACACAAGTAGAATAATCATCGTTGCCACCTGAAGCAACAGACCCCGACTCGCTGCCGACATTGTCGTCAGTAGTGAAAAATGTCCCTCGGAGCATAGCCTTCGCCGGGATGCTGTCCGGTGGCGGTGGTGCGATGGGCAAAAGTGCACTGCTCGCTTCGTCATTTTCGGAGGAAAACCCTGAAGAAGAGCTTGACGATCGAGTTCTTCCCATGCTTGGCAAAGATTCATTTGGATCGACAGGCTGGGCGAGACCCTGAGGACTATTATTCAACAGGCTCATTTCAATAGGAGGCTCGGGCATGTCAGTCTTTGACTGTCCACAGTTCTCTCTACCGCACGTAGATAATGGTCGTATAAAACGCGAATAAATATGTTGAAGCTGCGTAAAAGTGAAAAATTTTAAAATTGAGGGGATGACTCCAAATAATATAACCGAGACGCACGCATATCTGAAATAATTCGTTTTATTTTGATCAAAAAGGTCGATGCCGTGATCAATAGATTCATTTCTAATAGGGTCAGTATTAATTGTGTATTCGGACGTACCTGATTCCTCAGATATCCTTACTTTCTCCGTCACAAATGAAGATTGAGTATCGTATTGGGTTTCGACAAAATTGGATAAATCGTCGTTCGTATTATCATCGAATTTGATTGTGTCGGAGATTCCGCCCTCGTAGTCGTCTGTATCGCTCGGATTTATTTTCGTACTGTTGTGCTTTCGGTCCTGGGCCATTGGGTCTCCTCCTGGGGGTTTGGATTCTCCTTTCTCCAATTGAGGCAGTCCTGGGCTGAGCAGGGGACCACGAGGGCGTCCGATGAAAGGGCCAATGGTTGTTCCTTGAAACCGTCGACAGCCCTTGGCTACGGTCACTGAAGGACATACCATAGCTGTTTGGTGGAAACACATCATTGCTTTGGTGGTACGACACAATTTCGTTTTTTATTGAAGAGTGGGGTGTCGCAAGACTAGGAGCTACAGTAGTCGTGGTTAGGGTAGAAATTCCATTTTTAAGTGTCGCATTAGGAGCTTCTGTTGTATCTTTTATCCGCCGCGTTCTGTTTTCTCTACTTTGACTTCTCCTGGATAATTTCCTACGCATTTTTTTCATACAGGCAGGCCTTCTGTCAGGATCTAAGCTCATGCATCTTCTATAAGCCCTCCTCAGTTTTTCCTTTCTCTTTCTCCTCCTCTTTCTTCTACATTCGCGAGTCCTACATTTCTTTTTCTTTCTAGACCTAGAAGTTGAGCTTGTCTCGCTAGGTCTAGCTGTAGAGACAGAACTCAAAATTGAACTTTCACGTCGAGGAGGGAAAGTAGAAGCAATGCTACCGTCACGGGATGCGTTAGATCCCCTTGGACGATTACTCTGTGGACTTGTCGGTTGATTTCGACCTCTTAGATCGTAATCATCATCACCTCTTCTTCTTCCACCCGGATTTCGATGTCTAGGTCGGTGGGTTGAATTAGTAACCCCGTTTATTCTGTTTCTTTTCCTAGCACGAGGTCTAGGTGTTGGTGAAATGGTGTGAGGTTGAACTGCATTGCTGGGGACAAAACCTCGGTAGTCGGCACAATGCTGTAGCTCAGACGGGTTTTCTCTGTAGAACGCAGTGAGAACTTCACGCGCTTTTGCTTCGGGGATGGAAATAGGCAGAAATGACTGGTCCATGCCCAGGGGACCTTGGTGAGGCTTGGACCTTCTAATATTGCCGTGTTGTGACACTGAAATAAACAGCTGTCTGTAGATGTAGCTTTGTAGAGTATTGTAGTTCGTATCTTCGAAGTTGTACAAAAATTCGCACTCTCGATTGAAGTTACACTGGAAAAGAAAAGAAAAATTAGTATCGATGGAGAAGCTATTACGAATTTGATTAAAATCATTCAATGATTATAGACAAGGCATTCTTTTTCGTCTGTCATATCTGAATACTATTTTTATGAAATCTTATGAACGAAGCCTCACGGGTTCCTGTATTAATAAACGTTTTTTTCAATTCAAAATTGTTAAATGCAATTTTAGAAAGACCATTTACAGTACCAACCATGACGTTGGATAAATAAATAATTTTCTTGTAGAAGTTACAATATTTGGATGTTCAACGCTGGCTTACTCCTTTACTTAAATTTTGATTAAGTTTTGCACAAATTGTTGCACGAAGACGACAAAAACTTAGGGTAAATACGGATAAATATCGGCGTCAGTGAATGAAACCAAAGTTTTTTTAATTAACTATTCATAAAGCTCACAAGGTTTGGTAACTTAATAGATACATTGGAAGTATTTTCCTCCAAAGTCAAGCGGCATTTTTAGCTTTAATTATTTCTTGATTTTTTCTTTTTATAAAACGACTCCGTGTCGAATGAAAGAAAATTTTTCTCATATCACCGTATTTGACATAAAAGTGACGAGTTCATCAGCCATTTCAGCAAGTTTTTCTCGTTTTGTAAACGTGAAGAAAAAAATTGCTCGCCAAGTGTTGCATTATTATGACATACTCCTCAAAAAAGAGGGTAAATTTTGCTTTGTAAACAACTTCAATAAAAAGTTCAGGGCAAAAACCAAAGAAATCCACATCATTAAAATTGTATGTGGTCAATACTAAAACGAACGTTTCGGGCCTTCGTTTTAGTATTTAGTACATACAATTTTAGCAATGTGGACTTCTTTGGTTTTGCCCTTAACTTTTTATTATTATAGAAGTTTAGAATTCCCGAGCAACAACAACGGCGATCTTAAAAGAGCGAAGAGAATTTACCTTTCAGTATTAACTGTAGAAAACTGGGAATTGATATACAAGGTACCTTTCCACACAGGATACCCTATAAGTAGAAATCTTAAGTTTGACAGGAAGAGAAGAGATGGCGAAAAAGAATTTAAAATGGAAGAAGCACAGTGTCCTTGGAGAAAAAAAAAACACCTCTCTTGGGAAAATTATTCCCCATCATTTTTCTGAATAACTGAATTAGTGGTATATTCGGCACTCTTTGGTATTCTTTTCTAAAAACCATCTTAAAGTGTTCGAAAAAGTGGTGCCAAGTGAACTGAAAGATAAAAATAATCATAATGAGAGGTGTTGATACAATCGACATTAAAGTACGGATGCGGGTCCTTTACTGCTCCTCTCTACGCATGTCGTCTGCGTCCGAAAGATCAATTTAACAGCTTATCATTAAAGGCAAGTCAATCGCGAAACAAAGAACTGAAAGATATTGCACGAAGGCGTGTTTTGCGTATATGTCCCTGTAGGTCAAAACTGTTACACCAACGTAGTACTGTGTGAGTGTGAGCGCTGATATCTTGCGCATTTGTACTGTTTATTCTTTGGAGACGTCTTTCAACATAACTCTTTTTAACCTCGTAAGATACATGTGAACATTTTCTGATGAAAATTTTCAGTCGTCCACTACTATAGGGCAAAGCCCAGTCGTTAAATGATTTTCAAACCTCTAATGAAATTTTGTACGGTATAGATCTAGGTTTAGCAATGCATTGAGTACGTTAGATCAAGGTTTAGCAATGCATTTTGAACATTAGATCTGGAGTTAGCAATGCATTTTGTACGGTAGATCTGGAGTTAGCAATGCATTTTGAAATATGTTGTTCCACAACCATTAAGAGACGTGAGAGTCGAGTCACTAATCTATAGCTCAAAGAAATGCCGAGCTTATTTACCACAAATTTCCTCCGACAAAATGAGAACTACAATGAAGGCTGCTTACCGCAGAAGCTTAACAGAACTTTTTAATATATTCTGTAAAATATATAACCTAATACAACAGACAAAAATGTGAATTTTTCGTCATTTCATGAACTGGTGGCATTCAAAACGTATTTTTTACTTTGCAAATTTCTTCATCATGTTTTTTGACTTTTAATAACATTTTTGTTCTTTGTTGCATCTGTTGAATTAAATTTTTAACTCGAAAAACAGACGTTCAAATTATCTAATTACTCAACAACGTATTTGAGTCTAAAATCATACGCTCGTTGCATTCTAATGAAAAGCGAAAAATATTGAAAACATGTGAACCTGTGAAAAACTACGTGACTATCTACATGTGTCTATAGAGATACTTACGAAATACAAGATTATTACTTGTATTATAGATTATAGGTTAGTTTAACCCTCCCTAACCGCTACAAAAAGAGCGTATCGAAGAGAGGAAGGGGGAAGGCACCATTCGACCAATTCATAATGGCACTCACAATAATTTAATTCCTCGTTAGGTCAACGGACAGCTAACATAAAGGCTACATTCGGTGCCTACCTTAGGGCAGTGGTACTTGGCACCATCTCAAAACAATAGCCCTTTGTACTTCTGGAAGTCAAGGGTACAAAGGTGGCGCCACCACTGGGCAGTGGTACTCGGCACCACTTCAAGACAACACCACCGCAAGTCAAAGGTGCTCGGTACCATTTCAAGACAATACCACCGCAAGACAAAGGCACTTGGTCCACCACCACTAGGCAGTGGTTCTCGGTACCATTTGAAAACAATAGCACCGCAAGCCAAAGGTACTCGGTACCATTTTAATACAATACCACCGCAAGGCAGTGGTACTCGGTTCCATTTCAAGACAGCACCATCGTAAGCCAAAGGCACCAGCACTGACCGTAGCGTAGAGACGACCGCCGCTGTCGATGCACAGGTAGAGGCCGAGGGATGCGCTCTGCACGACGGTGCGCGGCGAGCTGCTGCTCACCGTGCGGATGTTCAGCAACGCTGCAACAGACGCAACGCGTTACTGCCAGGTTTTAATGTGGTCCAAACGAACGTAACACGTTTCCTTTTTGTTGAAAAGTGGTGAAAACTAACATAACGTGTTTAAAAGTGGTGCAAACAAACAAGTAAAGCAAGTCTTGTGCAAACAACATAACATGTTACAGTGGCATTTGGAAGCGATGAAAACAAACGTAACGTGTTACGGTCTTGTTTGGGAGTGGTACAAACAAACATAATATGTTACTGATGCGTTTGAAAGTGGTGCAAACACACATAATATGTCACTGGCGTGTTTGGGAGTGATGCAAACAAACGTAACGTGTTACGCTCTTGTTTGGGGGTGGTGGAAGCGAACGCAATGCGTTACTGCCGTGTTTAGAAGTGGTGCAAACAAACGTAATACGTTACCTTTTTATTTGAAAGTGGTGCCACGAAATACAAGTCACTAAGGTCTTGTTCGAAAGTGCTGCAACAAACGCAACGCGTTACGGTCGTGTTTGGAAGTAATGAAAAGAAACGTAACACGTTACTTTTACCTTTGAATGTGTTGTGAGCAAACACAACTTGTTTATTTTTTTTTAAAGTGGTGCCACGAAATACAAGTCATTAAGGTCTTATTTGAAAGTGCTGCCACCAAACACAACATGTTCCTGACTTGTTTGGAAGTGGTTTAAACAAACGCAACACGTTCCTGTTTTGTTAGAAGTTGGGTAAACAATCATAACGTGTTATTGTCGTGTTTGAAAATGTCGCCAACAAACAATGTGTTGTTTTTTTGGAATGTGACGCAAACAAACGCAACCCGTTCCGCCTGTTTGAAAGGGATGCTGACAAACATGGTATGTTGGTGTGTTTTAAAGTGCCGCCAAGAAATACAAGTCACTAAGGTCTTGTTTGATAATGCTGCAACAAACACGTGTTTTTGTTTTTTGTGAAAGCGATGCAAGCAAACGCTACACGTTCCTGTCTCACTCGGAAGTGGTGCAAACAAATATGTTACGGTTTAGTGTGAATATGGTACAAACAAACATAACATGTTACCGTCTTGTTTGAATGTGGTGCAAAGAAACGTAACATGTTACCTTCTTGTTTGAACGTAGTGTAAAGAAACATGACATGTTGCTATTTTATTTGAAAGTGGTGCAAACAAACATAACATGTTACTTTTTTTCTTTGAAAGTGGTGCAAACCAATGCAACAAGTAACTAAGGTCTTGTTTGAAAGTGCTGCTACCAAAACCAGCACATAATCACAGTTTTGTTTGAAGGTGTAGCAACCACAGATAAGGGGTCTTGCTTGAAAACGATCAGGTGGAGTGAAGACGCAGCGCACAAATCTTCACCTTTTCTTTGTCTGTACATCAGCTCAAACCTTGGATGCTCCATACAATAATCTCTCCTTAGAAATATACTTACGAATTAAGCATTATCAGCTTTAGAAGTGACACGTTAAACGTACAAAATATGAATTACTTGGGTCAGTCAGTAACTGTATCGCTCAAAAAGTTAAAGAATTTTAACTTCAAACGAACCGTTTTCATGGACGTAAGAAACTAAAGCAGCAATAAGTTGACTGAAAGACCATGTATGTACCGTCGTAATCGGGAAAACTTCCATATCAGGTAAAAAAATGAATCCGTTTGTACTGCAGTATGTGAGATATGATTTTCATAATACAACTCCTCGCTTCGTAAAAATGTTCAAGTATAATGCGGTACATTGTAGAATGGGCAAGCAGCTAGCTAAGAACTAGAAAGCAGTGCCGCGGCGACGCCTCAAAGGCTCCATTGTAAATATTAATGACACGTTTTCTTTAAGGAGGAAGGATGTCATAAACTCGGTAATATCCTTAGGGTGCATGACGTGGTAAACGTGATCATTTTATAGCGGGAATAATCTTCTTTCCAAAATGGAGCCTCTATCCTGACGAGTGTGTTATAGACGGTGTGATCTCACGAACAATGTGAACGTAGGTCAAATGTCCTGACGCTCTGATGTAGCCTCTGAATACTGAGCTTTCTGTCACCCACTGGCGTGTTAAACCAACATCAAATGTTACTTTCTGTCACCAGCTGGCGTGTAAAACCAACATCAAATGTTACTTTCTGTCACCAGCTGGCGTGTAAAACCAACATCAAATGTTACTTTCTGTCACCAGCTGGCGTGTAAAACCAACATCAAATGTTACTTTGTGTCACCAGCTGGCGTGTAAAACCAACATCAAGTGTTACTTTCTGTCACCAGCTGGCGTGTAAAAGCTACATCAAATGTTACTTTCAGTCACCAGCTGGCGTGTAAAACCAACATCAAATGTTAATTTCTGTCACCAGCTGGCGTGTAAAACCAACATTATACGTACCTCTCAATGATTAAAAATAGCTTAATTAACCTCATTAAGCATCTCGTATTTAATTTATTTTACGGGTGTAGATCACACCTCCACGACGTTGCCGTAGCGGATACTAAAGAGCATCATGAAACACACACACACAAACATCGGCATCTACGGATGCTTTATTTACAATTGAAGCATGATACATATCACCTTTTACATTGGTTTTTCAAATGCCTTGTAACTAACACCAGGACGCCATGACGCTTTCCCCCGGTCAAAGACCGGTACCCATTTCAGACACCTGGGTAGAGTGGGGTATTGTGCTTAGAATTTTTTCTCCCATACCCAACAGAGAAAATCGCCACCAGCGCCGAGACTCGAACCCGCGTTTCCCGCACGGAGTCAGGTCCGAAAGCCACACGGCTATGACGAGCAAAGCAGGTGCTCAGTGTCGCAAAAGACTGAACTGTATTTATTTGGGTAAAATTTTACGTCCCTTGGTGGTCTAGCGAATTCTTCGTGCCCTACTCTGACTGTGTAAATATCCATGTGGAAGTTTGCAAGTAACAGCAAAAGATTAGATTAGCTTATGAGTTAGTTTAAGTCTCACTAACCGCTACAAAAAATAGCGTATCGAAGAGAGGAAGGAGGAAAGCACCATTTAGTATGGAGATAAGAGAATGAGGAATCTATGCAGAAGGGGCATAGAAACAGTGAGTTGAGCAAGAAGTTCATGAAATAAAATAAAAGTTGAAGAAGAAAGTCAGAGGTACTGTAAATAGGACAGTAGTGAACCGAAAAAAGGTGGTCCTTTAACATAACAAAAAAAAAAACATTTAGTTTCGATAAAAAGAAGGCCTACCTAATTCTCAGCTCGTGCTCTCACCTTTTCCCCCAGGAAACGCAAATTCCCATAGATACAATAGGTGCATCCCCCTGAGGGGAGTTAGCAGCAAAAACTTCCGAACGAAAGGTGTAAGCAATATTACTAGTTTTAAATATAAGCAGGAGCAACCAAAAATCAGGGAACCGTAGCAACCGTAATAAAAATGAAAGAGCATGATAAGCCATTTTAATCATAATATATATATGCATATATTTGAACATTTGCCTATATCCTTTCTACATGAAAAATGTTTCCTCCTCATACAAAAGTTGCTAAGGAATGTTACTCTTCATCATAATTATTCCTGTTTGTCTACTGACAACTTATTCATGAAAAACTTTAGCGAGAGCAAATACGTTTTTAAAAGTTTTCAAGTGAAAATAACCCCCTCATTTTCAAATCCAGCAGAACGGATTGCAATGCTACAAATGTGTCGTGATCACAACGTCAGAACGAATCTGAATTTTCACCTATCAAACAATTCTTTCTCTGTAACTTTCTGAGCGGAACGAAACATTCACTGGATTATTCAAAAACACTCAAATCGTATAAAAACTACACTGCGAGTCAGGAACCTCAAAAAGCGCCTCAAAAAAAGCGTTTCTGCGAGTCAGGAACCTCAAAAGCTATTCCTGACCCAAGCAAAAGTTAGGAAACGTTACAACGTACCCAGACGACCGCTGAACTGTTTACAGATCAAGCATTAGTAATCGCAGCTTCTCTCGAGAACTGGTGAACTAGCTAGAGAGAAAGGATTCTAAGAACGTTTCAAGCCGTTTAAGCGAGCCGCTGAAAGCGTGAGTTTTTATAAATCGATTTGGACTACTCTGTGACGGAAAATCGAAATAAATTGTGCTTCATACGATATATCGAAAATACTTAAACAGAAATCGTACTTTTAAAGTTCTAATTCTACCCATAGTGTAGTTAAAACGACGTCCAGAAACTTCCGCTGATGGCATTTTGCTGCGATGACTTGAAAGGTTTTGACAACGCTGCTTGAGACGCGGCTAAGAATAAGTTCTGGGCGAACTATTTGAGCAGGGATTTGTTCGAAAATTTTTCGTTTCTAAGGCAATTTTTCATGAATGCGTAGTGTTAGCAGTGTGAATAAATAATCAAAATAAAAGAACCACAAAAACCGAACTTTTAACGTAGTATTTGATCCGAGTCACAAAATGTAACATCCAAGAAAAGTCTCCTTCAAAGATTTGCTAGAACGCTTAAATATGTCGAAAAAAGAGCATTTATTGATACTACGTGAAGAAATTATGCTTATCAAATTTCGGGTAGTATCAACACAGAAACATTGCCATATGTGTTTTGCTCCCGTAAGCAAAGTTATGTCCTGACTAACCTAACTCTGGCAATAGACCATTTCCATTGATTTCGTTCCCAGATGAAAGCAAACTTTCATAAACGGGGATTCGAGGAGCGATTCCTAAAAGGAAACTCATCACATCCGTCATGAAACAAGTATACCGTGTGACAAGTGCAAGCAACCACTTGTTTTACTTCGAAATCAACATCAATTACACATATTCGAGACCCTAAATTTTGGTGCAAATGACCGCAGCTGAGTGACCCGCAGTCGGCTCCCTGCTAGTAAAGCACGACCTTAAAAAATTATAAGTCGCAAAACATGGCAACTGTCGAACTTTTTTTCCTCATCGGCCTTGGGGAGAACGTCATTATTGTGCTCCGCTGGTGGCCCCAGATCTGCACCTGGCCCTGTCTAGGCTGTAAAATTGTCGTATTTTTTAGGAGTTGCGAGTAAATTTGCACCTGGGGTTGAGCCCCTCCATTCTAGGGTAATATTTTTAGCGATTTCAGTAACTCTTTTCTGACGGTGCATCAGAATTTCAGTGAAACGAACTTCGTTTTTGTTAGAATTACAGGGAAAGGAAAATTCAAGCATTTCCCTCACTGACTGAACTACTGTTAGGTTTTTAGAAGTTTCGATGTGGTAATGGATTAACCCAAAAGTTAAATTTGCAAATACAAGGTCATTTATTAATTTGACTGCAAGAAGTGTTTTCTGTTTCAATCAGCAAAAACATTTAGAAACTATGTGAGTGAAAAAGTGAAAAAAAGATTAAATGGTGAAGTATGCTGAAGTGGAAAAATGGAAAAACTAACAAGTCTTTTTTTAAATATATCCACTTACACTGGTACTTTTCACGGTAACTGTGGGTTACACGCCGTCATTTTTCAATTTAACCATTAGTTTCCCGTATTGAGTCCGACAGCGAGAGCAATTTGTTCTTAGTTTTTCTTATGCGAATAAACTAATTTTAGTTATCAAATTACCTAGCATAAATTTAACCCAAAATTAAACCTTCATATTAACATTCCTTTTAAAATTGGTTTACTTTTCATTAGCTAAGCATTTCGCCAGTTTTAACAACGCTAACTAACTCTACTAGCGTTAGGAACCCTTACCTAATCTAACATCACCTAGTCTCCGTTTCCATACCTCTCTTTAATAACTCCACTTTAATATTCACACGTAGAGACGTGACATTCCTAATTGGAAATTTCATGTTTCAGGAATTAAGATCTCAGCATTGTTCAAGTTAAGCCTCACAGCTACTCAATTCGATCAATATTGATTTCAATGTTGTCAACGATTCTGAAAATTTCGTTGCCAAATTTAAGTAATAGGGTACATTTTAAGACGTTTTACACGAATGACGTTTTCGAGATATTTAGCTTTGAAGCTATAAGAGTGTCATATGTAAAATTGGACAAACGGACACGTAAATAAGCTGAAATACGGTTTTGACGTAACGATAGGTGGAATTAGGTTAGGCAAAGTTAGGTTACTTAAATAAACTAATCAAAACCAACCTAAGTAAACCTAAAATAACTTAACTTTGTCATACCGAGGCCGATGTCTCTCGGCAAGAAACTTCGCATGTTCCGCGTCCGCGAAACACCGGAAGAGCCATATCGATACTGCCGTTAATACTGTTCTTACCTGAACGTTATTTACGTTATATCTCGGAAACTAAGCATTTGCGAGCACAATATCATTCATGTAAAACGTCTTAAAATGTCTCCAATTACCTAAATGTGGTAACGAAATTATAAAAGTCGTTGGCAACATTAAATTCAATATCGACCCTCAATTCACTCACACGTTTACCGAAGGAAAAATTCTCAAAACGATTTCTTGTGGGAATTTGCCTGCCAAAAAATTAGCATCCTATACAAGCCATCAATTATAATTAAAATCTGACGATTAAGAATATTTCTCCTAGGAACAAATTTCTTTTCTTAACATTACTTCAGGATTTATATCGGGAATAATCGACTGCATAAGTAGAAGTCCGAATTGCTATGATTCAATTTGAAAAAAACCAGCTCACTATACCACCTGACATCCATTCGCGATCAAGAACGCTTCAAGTAATTATTACGAATAATATTATCTTGAAAACTACGCTATTAAAATGTAAATATACAAAAAGCGATAGGTTTAATTGCATGAAAAATTGTATCATAAATGTAAAAACACAGTCTTAGGTCGCTCGGATGAGACGAACAGTACATTGTGAGTAGGAAAAATTGCTGTTCTAAACCTGAGTAATTTCCAAGGAGAGAAAAATTGTTCCATGTACTCTTTTCTTAGTTCATCGACAGCTTATCCTAATCATTAAAGAATAAAGCAAAAAATTGAAATGATCTATGGAATTGATAGGTAATGAAACATTTAGTTTTTAGGTAACAGTTGTGCTGATGTACAAACTATATTTTCGACTTAATTCTAAACCCCCAAATGGATAAGGATAATAATAAAAATTTTCAGATCAAACCATCTGGAAATTAAAAGTAACTTTGCGATCTCTCACTAGACAGTAATAAATTGAAATTAACTCAGCTACTGAAAAAAAAAATTCATAAGATTGAACCAAACTATTCAAGGTCAATATTGATTTTAGGCCTTTCACGGAAATTAAAAATTCCACTTTAAAGAATCACTAAAGGAACACATTTAAAAACGTTTTACATAAATGACATTCTGCTCGCCGATGCTTAATTTTCGAATTATTCAACTTTGAAGTTATAGGAACATCGTATATAAAAGTGAAGGAACTGACAAGTAAATATGCAGTAATACGGTATTGACGTATCGATGGGTGAGGTTGGGTAGGTTATGTTCTGTTAGTTAAATAAACTTACCTAAAATAACATAAATAAACCTAAAATAGCTTACCTTAACTTACCCAAACCAACGCAATTTTTTCCCGTGCAAAAAGTGGGCGTGTCCCGCCAAGAATGTGGGCGTGACCCAACGATGCGGCGACTAAGCAACCGACCATATAATGTTATTCCTATCTGAACGTTATTATTGTTACATCTCGAAAATAATGCATCAGCGAGCAGAATGTCATTCGTGTAAAACGTTTTTAAATGTTTTCCTTTAGTGATTCTTCGGGACGGAATTTTTAATTTCCGTGAAAGGCCTAAAATCAATATTGACCCTATTCAATTAAGAGAAGA
Organism: Platorchestia sp. MABIK; assembly: GCA_014220935.1. NCBI lineage: Eukaryota > Metazoa > Arthropoda > Malacostraca > Amphipoda > Talitridae > Platorchestia > Platorchestia sp. MABIK. The sequence goes on along the minus strand of JACJUY010000601.1, from coordinate 164,588 downwards.
AAGACAACAGCACTCACCATTTTATCACTTGGAGAAACTTACCATTTCAGTAAACTAAAAAAAAATAATTTTCATACTTTCTTTTCAAATTCGTTCTAGGATGCTTTATTTTCGTACACCCTAAGAACATTTTAAAATTTGAGGTCTGTGCTACACATGTTGAAAGGTTGTCAGTGAATTGCGAGTTTTCACTGTTCACAGGGCCTCCCTGGCCGCCCTCTCCTAGTTATGTAATGAGGGAACGCAGATACTGAAGAAAATAGCCGTCAGAGATGAAGCCACACTCTCGTTGTGAGATGTTTATGTGCAGAATATATCAAACGCGGGCTGATCCCTGGGTCAAGCTGGTCCTCGTCCGACAACAACCAACCTTCGACCCTTTGTAATTACTTTGTTCCGAGATTGTTCCGACTTCAACGAGTGCGGAAAACTTTCAAAGAAAACCTTACAACTGTACATGATTCTGCGAATTTAAAACGCGCAAAACTCACAATTGCACACGATTCTGCAAATTAAATACACGCAAAATTTTCAACTGCACATGATTCTGCAAATTTAATGTACGAAACAGATAATTGAGCCTGCACAAAATACATACTGCTCTCTCTGTGACTGTTTTCGGTTAGACCAAAGTAGGTACTAGGTCAATTCAAAATCACTTAGAATCATCTCTAAGATCAGCGTAGAGAAATGAGTGGAAAGAACGTCTCTTACATCGATGATTAATGTGTGGATGCTGACCAAGCCGAAAACAACTGCAGAGATAGCAGTACTAATAAATGAAGGATATTCTTGACGCAACAAAGAAATGAATGTCGCTCGCAATTTGCGGGACTGTGAAAACTTATAGTATCACGTCGCATAAGCCTTGTAAACTACATGCTCAATAACCAGAACGGCAAAGTTATTTGCGGAAAAGTTTGCGAGAAGCTTTTTAATGATACTTAGGCATCATAGACTTTGTGAAGCATCAAGACTTGTTTTATTTGGTTAGAGTTAATCCGAAAATAATTCTTTCAAACGTGAACGAGTTGCGAGCTGCGTCTGGGGTGTCGAATTTGGCATGGCGAACAAATTGAAACCTTTGTGATGCTTTCTTAGAATGATCGAAGAAAGTCTACGCACATTGATTGCAAAAGATTTAAAAATATCATTATTATGATTATAATTATTGTAAATATTAAAATAGTTGAAGACTCCGTAGCAACAACGAAGGCGATTCAAAAAGGGCGATAATGATTGTTTTCCTAAATAATTTAGAGCGCTCGAAACTAAAGAAAAAAATTTTGAAACTTTCCCATTCATTTTTGAATCCTTTAATATCAAACAAACATTTCCGAGTTGTTTTTCTTAGTGGCAATATACACTTCAGTTTTAAAATTGAGTCTCAAGTGATCCGCTATTTCCAAAAGTAGCACACATTGAAAATAAACTGCTATAGCCACAGGATAAACACACACAAAACACAAAAAACACGTGGGCTATTAATTAACATTGCGAAGAAAACTTCCACTACAAAATCATACCGCGGAAAACCAGGAGCGAAATGAGTCCTTAAGTCCAAATGATGATGGCTACTGGCAGGTGACGTCGGCACTTCAGATGCGTGGGTCGAAACCAGAAATCCCAGCGCCATGCAACTTCTGTAGCCAGGAATGTATGTAAGTATGTATGTGGGGGTCACCGCTGCATTACTAGTGGGTCTATTTCGGCGCTCTTGTTTGTTGAGAGGGAGACGCCTTGGCAAAGTTTACCTTCTGGCCAAACCAAGTCCTCGTAAAGGCATCATCCGCAAAGACGGCGTCCCCGATGTTTGTCCGCTCATATATCTTCTGGTCATGTTTTCTGTGTTACGCAGTTGGCTCGTTCAGACATGCGTTATTTCATGAAACTGCTACCAATTGAAGAGGTGTATAAATAATGTCACTTTGAGTTTACCTTCGGTCATTCGTGGCAATTCGAGCGCTGGCCTCTGATCGGAGAGATAGAGCACTTCTCAGAGAGGAATGTTTGAATAATATAGTTCACCAGTAAGAAAATGTTTTGAATAATCCACTGTTCAATAATGTTGAAATAAAAATTTAGGGACGCATTACAACAGCATCCTTTAAATTATTCACCGCAGTGATAATTTGTTTCCTCACAAATAATTCATTCATCAGTGTGCTAGCCGATAAAATACCTATCAACGGAATAGAGTGTTCAGTGAGCTAAACTGTAAGGTTAATCGGATAAGAAAGAAGACAATCACACTTTTGTTCCGAGAGAATCATGCTTACCCTCACCACATCACATGCACGGCATAGGTCAAGAAAAGATATTTTCTGCACATCAATGAAGGTCCCCTCAACGAAGTCAGATGAGGCTGCAGTCTGTGAGCTATGAATCTCTCAACGTTGTTTACCGTCCCTCAGAGAGAGTTGTAGAAAGAATGCATAATTCACATGACACGGAACTCTCGCTCACAGAAGATCATGAAGTGGTGGAAGTCATTCGTGGTAATACACACAAGATTTTCAAGGAATTTCCCTTATGTCATCTTCACAGATGCAGTTGTCATGAAGTGTTGAAAGTCATTCGTGGGGATTTACTAATATTTTTAAGTCAATTTCCTGTCAGTTAAAATATTCTCCAATAAATGTCCTCCAGTAATTAAATATTCTTAGCTCTTCGTGTATGTATCTCAGTATTCCCTTTAACATAGAGAATGTAGTGTTCGGCAGTATGTGGTCACACTGATTTCCCAACTATCTGAACTGCGTTACGAATCAGTTAAACAAGATATCGTTCGGTACAGGGGTATTACATTTACCCCTAACATTTTTTATACTCGTGTGTCATTATGTTATTGTCTATGTTTGTGATCATAGAGACCAAATCGGCACAAGTCAACTCCAAAATACGGGCTGAGCAGTCCTATCGAGAGAACAAGACTTCATACCATAACTCAACGATACATCTAAGACAGAGCAAGTTGGTGCAATCGTGATGGTCTTATGGAAACATATTAACGAGAAAACAGCCGCGGAAAAAAGACCGAGGTATGATAAGACTGAGGGGAAGCGGCACTGAAAAAGCATTTTGACATTTTGATGAATCAATTTCTTGGAAAAGTGTTGCTATTTTGATTTTTAGGAGAGCAGAGTGTGTTGTGTGCGGTCGATAGCCCAGTTATACATCATCTTATGTGAACGTTGGCTTTTACGAAATAAAATCAGTTCAAGATTTTAATAAAAACTAACTCCCTGCCTAAATGAAGCTTTGAATAATCAAGATGTTTTTTCAACCGTGTGAGTTGAAGTCTGGATAAAATGGTGCATACATAACTGTTAAATTGACGCACGTGAGTTCAGTGGATAAATGGTTATATTTGCTTTGTTGACACAATGGTCATGTAAGTCATTGAAATCAGTTTGTCGAAAGACGCCCGGGAACGATTAGGTTAGATTTTAAACTGGTGGTGATCGTGCAGCCCACGTACAGTGTACATCCCCTCCTAACATTTTGACATTCTTTTAAACAATGTTTGTTAATGGTCCCCAGACCCAAGGACCTTATATATCGAAATTTGGCAGAAGCGGATAACGCTAACTGCGACGCCAGTGCTTTGTGCCGTCCTAATTCTTGTTTTATCATTCATAAAATAATTTGAGAACCCAAATTAGTATTTAAAATTTTATTTTAATTTTATTATTTCATCATGCACAGGAATTAATTCGGCAGTGGTTGTGATATTTGCACATTCTTAATTTTTCTTCCTTTAGATAAACAAGTCGATTCTTTGCTTGCATGTCCTGTAATTTTAAACATCCTAACTTCGACATCTCGAAGCCCTACTTGCACTCATTTGAACTAAAATATTCTGATGATGCCAAACTATTAGCTATAGAACAAATTTAAAACTTACTAGTACATCAGTCGACTTATGCTGTATGTAACTCTAATCATCCCACAACTTGACTCTCTACCGGGAGTCCCACAAAAATGTTTCCGACTTTTCAGTTAATTAAATTTCTGCTTTAAATTAAAATGCATGTTTTTTTCACAACGTATTAAATTTTGTTTTCTTTTCGAATAATTGAAGTTATTAAAATTCATAAAGCAACCAGTTTACGGTGATCGATTTACTGAAAGGGGTAGAAAAACTAATTGTTCAAAGGAAAAGTTTCAAAAACAGCACTGGTGTTCTTCTTCATTTTTCAATACCTACTTTTAAAAATAATTTCACAATAATGTATCCTACATACCACCAAGTATTTAAACCCTCTAAGAGGTTTAAGTTTCAAGTATTTTCAATAATAGTGTTTCAGGAACTGAAAGAAAACGGTGAAATAATCCGCAAAACTCTTCGTTCAATGGTGGCACAATACTTGCCTTGTGAGAAATGGAGGGTAGGTCGAAGGATACTGAATTACTTTATTTATTTAAACGTTATTCAAGCCAATGATATGTGACTCTTTTAAATTTTTGTTTGTTCGATTTTTTCGAAAGTACAAAATACGAAAGAATTTCAATATAGTTTTATAAACTATTCTTTTAAATAATTAATTTTTCAACACATTTCAGTAAATCGATCTCTGTAAAGTGGTTATTAAACGATTTTCAAAAACTAAAATTATTCGGTAAGGAAACAAAATTTACTACATTGTGAAAAAAGACAATTCAAATATGTTAATTTAAAGCAGACATAATAAATCAATTAAAAAAACGGGGACTTTTTTGTGGGACACCTGGTATAACGCCCAGTGTCCGAATCATGGCACATGGAAACCTTAAAGTTTCGCGCCAATTTGCAGTTTCAGTAAATTTTTTCTCCTTAAGAAAGGAATCATAACTTACGCATAAATTGCTCATGAATTTGAAAATTACAGGATTAATCGATTAAGCTCAAATTTTCTTAGAAATGAATGTATTCAGACAATTGGATTCGCTTTTGGACATTCTGCAATCTTTATCAATGTTGACTCATACGCATCGAGATCTTACGCTCAACGTTATCACTCAGGCATGCTTCCACGCACAACTGCTGGTGTTGGAATTTATTGAGCTCTTGCATTTCTTTTATCATGTTTGTATTCTGGCTACAATTCTTACTTCGAGGTGAAAGGCTGTATATATAACATTGATTTTTGGCAAGACGGTTAGACGTTTTCCTTTGTTCAAAAAAATGGGGGTAGTTTTAGGCCTTACAGCAAGTACGTCATGAATTCCAAACAATGCTAAATTATTAAGATACATTTACATTTTAATCACAAGGCTACTGCAAACTTTCGTAAAGTCTCTGTTGTGCTACATCTACATAACCAAGAGTCGTGCAGTCCCAATCATTTATTTCGACTAGTGACATGGGTATTACGATACTCATGTGTGTGTTTCATATAAGGATCCTTACTTTAATTTGTTTTAATAACCAATCATGAGCCTTTTGTATCATCTTCGAGTAAAATAAGCTTGTTTTTCTTTTTCCTTTTGTTTAGCCCTGTTGAGGTAACTAAGCTCTATTTCTCGTTAGCTAAAATACATCATTCAAGGTCTTATAAAAACTAATAAAAAAGACCCCATCACATTCAAGTGCTTCACTTTCCTGTCTGCTCAGCAGGAAACGGGAGATGAGCTTCGTGCTGAAATACAGACGAAAATGTTTGAGCTCGCCATCTGTTGATATTTCAGAAAAAAAGATTGGAGAAAAGTGACTCGTTCTTGACAGCTGATGAGTGAGAAAACTGGTTCGCGGAAAACAGCTCTATTTTTATTCATGAATAGAAAAGCATTAACTGAGCTATTCATACATGAAAGACGACTTAATTGAATCTTACTCACATAAATTCTAGGAAAATCATCCCGTGTAAGAATAAATGAACGCACAACGATGGGAGGGTGCGAGATAGGTACAGCAGAATTCCTTTGGAGAAATAGAAGACTTTTTAAGCATTAGATTACCTACATTCGAACACATTACACACAAAGCTACGCTTTCATGCAATTTTATCATTTATTTCATTTAATCGTATTAAAGAAATCTATTATTCTACTAAGATAAGAATGGAAACTGGCTTGAATATAGACAATAGATTTTACCAGAAAAAGTTCACGCAGTAGAGGTTTCAAGATATTTGAAATAATTTTTCATGCGTTACTGGCATAGTAGATGAAGGTAATTTCGAAATAAAACGTAAAATTGCTTAAAGGCTAGTGAAATCCTCGATAAACTGGGCAGATAATCGAAGGAAAGAAAAGAAAGAAAAACAGTTTATTTCCAATGAAGATGACATGGGTACATCTCAGAACTATAAATATGTTTATCCATATACCTTTGAATGTTTCATGTTTTGAATCTGGCGTTTCACATCTTCAAAACTCGGAGCACATGATAAAACTTTATTTCCTTGCGTGAGAACTGGAGGACTGACCCCGTGCCGCCGTTTGTACGACCTGTTAACCGCTGAAGCTGACCTTCTCGTCATTTTTTGCAGTTCGACGAGGAAAACTTCGAGAGCAGATGCGGCAAATTGCCAAATCAGCGGTTTGAGGGCTAGGTTAATTGCAGCAAATATAGGAAAGAAGGAAACCTGCAAACCTGGACCAAATCGTGTATTCTTAACTGTATTTCTTTAATGATGTCTTTATGAAGCCTCAACATCCTAGTATTTCCGCTCACTTCTATGTCTATTATTTGTAAGCTTCGTTTTTTGTTAGTATATTTTTTCAACCTCACTGACTACAATGAACTTACGAAAGTGCTTCATGATTGAACTAGAATTGAATCCGCAACTTGGCGTAACTGTAGTGTTAATAATCGAAACATGAATAAGCAGCGAACAAATGCAGAAATTTTATTTACGAAAGGGCAGAGTAAAACTGAAGAAAACGAGAACTGAACCAAAAGAAACCCTTGAAAATTTGACACAAACGCTGCCCTAAAATCAGCGGTGAACCCTCGTGGCAGCGCAGTAAAAAGCCTTTCGGTAATTCCAAGTCTCATAAGATTTCATCAAACTGCACTGAATCACGAGGAACAAGTTCTAACGGCTCCTCAAGAGGCACTTGGCGGACAATTAAGCACAAATAAATAATTCGCACCAGCGGTCGCGGACGCACGATTACTAGAGTCAACTGTGCAAGATTTGTGCAGGTCTGAGATTTATTGGACCTCTTGCTGAGAAGTTATGAGCAGCGCTCGTAACTGGAAGCACCTGTTAAATTACTTAAGTTCTTCCATAGGTCTCCCTCTCTTATTCACGCGTGAAATTTCAGCAAAATAATCAATCAGTCCATATTTGAGGCTCGTGTCAGCTCTCGAGGCACATTTCTGCCGTGTTTGGAAATTGAAGTCTTCAAAAAATCAGGAGGTGAAAAACCGCGCTGTCGATCCTTGAGTTTTTGGGATCATTTCATTGGAACCTCAACTTCCGCGGGTAAAAATTAGTCCCATTTGTTCATAACACGAACCAAGCACTGTATTAGTATTTGAATAAATGCGACCTTATTTTAATTCGTTAAAGCTAAGGTTCGCACAGGGTGATGAAATTCGATTGCTGCTGCTCAGAACTTGACTGGAAAGTCTTTCTCGTTTTAGTGATTAAATAAATACGACTAATATTTTACGCACGAGTTGAGGTTCACACAAAGTAATCAGTTCGACTGTAATGTTACTCAGAGCTTGTCAGGAAAGTCATCGTATTAGAGATTAAATAAATTTATAATTACTGTAATGCGTACAAGTTGAGGTTCATACACAGGGTGATGAGGTTCGATAGTCTGGAAAGTCTTTATAGTTTTAGTGATTGAATAAACAGGGTTAATTTCTATCCGTGCAAGTTGATGAGGTTGTATAAATGTATGCACACAGGGGATGTTGAGGTTCGAACGTCTGGAAAGTCTTCACCATTTTAGTGATTGAATAAACAGGGTTAATTTCTATCCGTGCAAGTTGATGAGGTTGTATTTGCACACAGGGGATGATGAGGTTCGAAAGTCTGGAGAGCCTTCATCATTTTAGTGATTGAATAAACAGGGTTAATTTCTATCCGTACAAGTTGATGAGGTTTGACTGTACAGTTACTCAGAGCGTGTCCGAAGAGCCTCCCGCAGAGAGCGCTGGGTGGGGAGGCCGGCCGCAGCAGACGCAGCCCTGTGTAATTGGACTCAAAACGCCAGATGAAAGCTGGCTCCAGTTCACTAGATTTATATCGCCTTCACCTTCGTTATCTTAAAGGGAAATCTTTGTGTAGCATAATCTATGAGAGTATTTTAAAGGGTAGCACAAGTTTTATAAGTCAAAGAATTTATTACAATTTTTTGAGGTGATAAACACATCTCGTGTTGCATTCGTACCACGCTCGTGTTAAAAGGGCAATAAGAGTTGCGAAATTTAGGTCCGTTGTACGAAATATCTACGTTAGTATAACGAGGAAAATGTTCGAGTTCGGCCCATCGTAGGTCAGTGGCTGTAGAGATTGGAGCTACTCCGGTTTGTAGGTCCTTTTTTTCCCTACATAAACTGGTTTATCGAGTAATGTAATCAATGTTGCAGCTAAAATTGCAGGCCTTATACATAAAAAGGCGTTTGTGCACATATTCATTAATAACATTTTGATTTATAAACATGTGAACGAACAAATCCACAAAAAAGTTATTTGCAGATATTTAAACAAATGTAGAATTTACAAATTCGAAAGAATGTATACGCGGACATCATTTAAATTCTGTGAATATTTCAATCCACAACAAATCATGCACTTACACACTCGCAGACAAAAACTTCCATAAATGGACTTCCATAGAAGTCCATGAACATTGTAGTTATTTTACGTATTTCAATACTTTGGAAAGCGAAACATTTTACTTCAATACTGGTGAGAAAATTCTTACGATCCTCAATACCTGTACGAAAATGTATAATAATAAACCTTATAAAAGCTGTAAGAAAATTAATCCTCAACTCTACTCGGTATCGTATTTTTTGAGACAGTACGCGACTGCAGCTCCAAACTGCACTTGCTGAGTAGGGGGGAATAATTAACTAGGAATAGATTGCGTCCGACATGAAGTGTGTCACCGGTGACAAGAAAAATCAATTTGCACAAAACTTTGTTAAAAAACAGCATGAGTTTTTCTTTTTTATTTCGTATCACTAAGGATAGTTTCGCAGTTTTCAGTTATTTGAAATATTTGAAAAATAATAAATAACTTCTGAGCTTCACATTCAACTGCAGGGAAGCATCTCAATTGATAGAAAACTTGCGCCTGAGCTGAAATCTCTCAGGTAGTCATAAAAGAACACGGTGGGTTCATTAAGGTCGGTTAAATTGAGCGCTGAGCTATGTAAGAGAACGATGATCGTTCACGCAGTGATTACCTTCTAATTGTAAGCATTTTGCCCTTCAATTGCGGGCACATTGAAACTAAATAGGACGCTTAATTTCAGGAAAATGCAGCCTCATCTTACCTCCTGTTAAATTATTCTCAAAAGTCGGGAAGCGCTTAAATGGATGCATTATTTTTATTTAGAAGAAAAAAGGAAATCAAGTTATACGAGATTAACGACAACGGCGATGCGGAACACACAGCATGTGTCGGGGAAGATGGAAAAAATAACTGCTAAAACATAAAAAATTCAAGCTATTCTGCAACATAAATTACAATGAACAGTTTCAAATTCTTTTTGGCAGAGAATCATCATATTTGATTGATTGCAACAAACGAAAAGTCTTCGGTCCTAAAATACAGTACTAAGCGTCATTTGTTTACTTTGTAACCCGTGTTTTCACATATTCATCTTTTTAATTACTTTTTCAACCTTGTGAACGCACGTTTCATGACCAGAACTCCATTCTTCATTCAGATTCTACAAATCGTAGAAACTGTCGCCACTGTCTCAATTCTCACACTTCCATTAAAAATAATAAATCAATTGCATTTTTATGAACCAATAAATTCCATCGCAAATTAAATTTAACCCTTACTCACCTCGGAGAGCCCGGAGAACAATCTACATATCTCTGGGTGCCTACCATTAGGAGCCACAACTACAGTATAATTTAGCACACAAAAAATCACTCTCAATTTTTAACATATGGAACTCTGTTGAAAGATGCCTTACAAAAATAGGAAACTACCGAAGCTCCAGAGTTCTGTTGTATTCTATTAACATTCAGAGATTTACTTGTGAGAATATTCATCAACGTCAAGTAAAAGTTACGATGGTCTAACAATGCTGTTTACGGGGTCAAATGGCAGTAATTGCACAGTTCACTTCCTCCCTAATTTGCCAGATAATACCCTAAACGGCTCTAATGAACGTTCGTTAAAATTGAAGCCAGGGGCGCATTGTGGGCCTAGTTCGCATCGCCAAGGACACCGAACAGTCGACCAACAGAGAGAGAACAGAGAAGGAAAACTGAATAATTATGATACAGAAAGAAAAACAAAATAATTATGATACAGAGAAGAGAAACAGAATAATTATGATACAGAGAAGAGAAACAAAAAATTATGAAATAGAGAGAAAAACAGAATAATTTTGATGCAGAGAAAAAGAATAATTATAATACAGAGAAGAAAACATAATTATTATGATACGGAGAAGAAAAACAAAACAATTATTATACAGAGAAGAGAAACAGAATAATTATGATACAGAGAAGAAAAACAAAAAATTATGATGTAGAGAGAAAAACAGAATCATTTTGATGCAGAGAAAAAAAGAATAATTATAATACAGAGAAGAAAACATAATTATTATGATACGGAGAAGAAAAACAAAATAATTACGATACAGAGAAGAAAAACAGGATATTCATGACACGCGTAAGCAGTAGATGCACACAGGTGTTGAAAAATGAGCGGAGTATTTCTAGTAAATGTGAAACAACAAGACGATTTAAATTGACATAAAATTCATACATGTCTCTATTTGTCTTAATGAAACTTGTTTAGCACTCGTCTGATGAGAGTAAAGAAAGAAACCGAAAAACAGGGTGTTTCTAAAATAGTTGACGCAAAATGAGGCAACAATTTGTTTCTCAAGATGTTTTAATACAAAAGTACTTAAAAATGGTCGACATAAAAACGGTCGAAAAACAATGTTTTCTTACAGAAAGACAAAATTGACTCACGCAATACGCCGCAATGATTGGTTTCCTCGAATGACTCACCATGGAGGTCCGTGACTGCATGGGAGGTCTCCCATGATTTGTCGCATAATTTCAACACCACTGACTGATCAACTTACTAACACTAACAGCCTCAAATACACAATGGAACGATTGGTTTTCTCAAATGTCTCGTCGTGGTGGTCCGTGCCTGGGAGACATCCTATGATTTCTCGTATAATTTCAATGCCAATGACTGATCAACTAACACTAACACAACGCGGACTACATGCTATTTTCCCGCTAGGTTTACTCCTCATGATGCTTTCTTGAACTCTGTCATCTTCAGACGTCTGATGGATTTTGAAACGCAGTCAATATTTGCCGTCATAGGAAGGACAGCTATTTTTCTGCGTCATACTGTGTCTATGCCAAAGCCCAAAATTATCCAGTCAAAATTTGATTTTTTTTCTGAATAATCAGGTAACGCACATTATTCTCTAGAGAGGTTTTCTCTCACGCGGACACTAAAATCGAACACGAACACACTAATTAGAGACATCCCCGGGAATGTTTTTGACATCTATAGCTTCAAATGCTGTTCACGTTCAATGTGTCACTCAATTAGTTCTGTGAACGTCAATTGAAAGATTTTCGCTGCTTTACCGGGTACCAGCGTTAATTATATAAACAACTCAAATTAGTCGTAGATACACGGGCTTATTGCCTTCATCGACGAAATCATTTCATACATGAAACTACATCAGCATGCATTAGCATATTGAGTTTTACTTTATTGGACTTGTGAATGTTTACTTGAAATAACATTTGAATGTTTCTTCGGAATGGAAAACTGTAAATCCCAAAAAATGCTGCAGATATCAGTACGCCATGCATTTTATGAGTTTAGACTTCAAATACCATGCGACGGGAACCGTGAGAGGCTACGGAGTGCACAAAACAAAGGATTAAAGAAGAATAAACTCAAAAGGAATTGGAAATTTGGAATAATTTAACACTTCACAAATTAAATAAAAATAAATTATTAAAAGTTTTCTGTGCATTCGCATATGGCAGCGAAAACAGTTACTTTCGATACGAAACTTATTGTTGATCTGCAGTAAATTTTAATACACCGGCTGGGCATTCATTCTAGTTTATTTCTGCCCTATAAGCCCTACCTCCAACTTTTGAATTTTGAACTACATGTGAGTTTGGGTGCGAAATTTTTCTTAGTGGTAAATTACCCGATCAAAATTAAAACATTTATAACCATACAAGGAATATCTTTTCTGCTGAGCAGTTCAACCATGAAGGTTATATTTGTTTTTGCAGATAATGACATGGTGAGCTTTTGCTTGATACGTTTCATTAAATGATTTTAAAGTTCTTCTTTGCTAATACCTTCATTTATAGCCATCATTAATACGAGCCAAGGTAGAACCAGTTCGACTGAGTCATTGGCGATCGCTGCTTTATAGGTGCGTCGAATCTTAATTGTACTAACAGTTGGAAGTGAGAACAAAAAATACAAAATATTTTCGAGTCAGAACGGCCACTTGTTCGTCAGAGAAGAGCTACTTACTGAGTCGACAGATGCTTTTAAACCATTTCTGTTCTACCAATATAAGCTAAGAGTAATTTTATCTAAATAGGTGAAAACTTGAAAGGACACTGATAAAAACAATGATTAACACAGTGATTGTTACAAACAGGTAATATAAACAGGTAATATTATTCTAAAAGTTCTATTCACAGCAGTGGGGGTATTTCTATTAGGAATAAAATAAAATTTCATGTATTAGCCGATTGCAAATTTAAAACCACTCAGGACAAAAAAATTGCGTTGATAAACATCATCTAGTGCAGAAAGCCTGACCCTTTTCTTCTCATAGAACCAACCTTTGTAGACTGAAAACGATTTAAAAATCTCAAAATGTAAGTCGTATACGCAGCACAACTCAGTCTCACTGACAAACACTAGCTGAAGTTAGCTTCAATTTTCATCTAAAATCCATGTGCAATTACTGGCCACATCATTCCATTACCTTTACGTTCGTACGCTGCACCCACAGTGTGGTTCCTCAGCCTCATGTTTTTGCAGACATTGTCTCACAGGAGGTTCTATATTCTGCCAAGGCGAGGTGTCTTGCGAAAGAAAAAGTGATTTTTGTTGAAAGTACAGCATGGGTTTCATTCACAGGAAGCGAAGCGCCTGCATTTGTTTTGTACCTGACAAGTTTACTTGAATGTTCCCTGCGTAATGGGCCACATGTGTAGCAGTCGGTAAATTGCTCATTCACGTACCAGTATAAATGAAAGACGTTTCATGTTTCGTGACCTCTAAGAAATAGCTGTTAACATACCAGTTGAAATGTATCATGCATTTTATAATCTAATACCAACAACCTAACCAAACCAACCGTTTACAACCGCGGAAACGAGGTGAACGTGATAACCATCCCTATGCGTTTGCGGATCTTCTAAGGCGCAGTTATTTTTATTAAATCTTGAGAAGAGAATTACTTTTTTCTAACGCAACTGCAACACGACGCCATTTGAGCTGCTCATCTTTTCCTCCTTGTACCCAGAAGCCCAAAGTTTAACGAGTCTCCTTACAAGATGCTTGATGTTCGGCAGAAGTCGTAGGCAGATTGAATGCAACAAGTGTTTTCCTTCCCAGGTATTCAAGAACATCCTTCTTTGTCGTGTAGTGCTTCCTTCTTTGTGCTCGTGTTTGCTTTTAACCCAACGACCTCCGTGTTTCTCAGATCAGGTTGCGTCAGTCAAGAGCTCTTTCTCACTTTGTGGTTTACGTTTGTGGATAGAACGCAAATTTGAACTGGGTTCAGACAGACTATCAGGTAACTGGAACGAGGTTGAACAGGCAAATTATGAAGTCAATCATTAGGATTGCCAGGTATGCCTTACATTAAAAGGTTCGTAACCCTCATGCACGGAGCACAGCAGTGTAATTTTTCAAGCATTTGTGAACTTAAAATTGCAATCTTTATAATTTAGAAAAACGTTGACATCCTGTCTTTCTTATCCAAATGAATCTAGCTGTGCATTTATCTTACACTTACAATTGCACATGTATCTTAAAATTCTACTTGAGCCACAGAAAGAAACAACCTGCGGAAGATGTCGTACACGAAGAATTTTACTGTTTGGTCACAAGCTCGATGCACTTCAGTAAGAAAAAGCTACGGGTGAAGTACGGTAAACACCACAGTATTAGATGACCCAACTGCAACATACATGCGCGCAACACCATATGCAACACGCAAATGAATGCAGTTGCCTGCAACATTCATGCGCGCAACACCATGTGCAAAATGCAGGTGTACGCAGTTGCCTGCAACATTTATGCACGCAACACCATATGCAACACGCAGGTGAACGCAGTTGCTAACAACCTTCATGCGCGCAACACCATGTGCAACACGCAGAGCAACAACAACAGAAAGGGCGAAGGGCAACTGTGTTGCAGACATGCAACTTCGCTCACTTTCTCGTCTGACTATTTTTATGAGTTCGATCTATCCTCACCCACGGAGCACAACTAGCATCTCATCACGTAAATTTCATATAATAAAAACTCACGGAGTTCTTATGAAATTTCAAATAACTCCGATACAGACATGGGGGGCTAACAAAAGCTATTTTCTCGTAGACATACATCCTCGGAATCGCGGCCAAATTAATAATATTTGGAGAATAAAAACCCCAATACGAATTAAGCTGAGCTTCAATACCTCTTGGAATTGCTTGGGTAAACGTTTAAATTGATGCCATTACCATTCGCAGGCAGCAATAAACGTTCAACGTGCTAGAGAAACCTTAAACTGGCAGACAAGTTTTAATTTCCCATAATTTTTTCCGTTAAAACCTCAAATTATCGTTCAGCTTCCACACAATTGTCGGAAGCTGCTGTAGCTTCCTGAAGCCAACAATTTCAATGGAGTAATGGCTCGCCCGTTTATGCCGAAGTCAAGCACATCTCAACTATTAGAGTAAGTAAGAATTTTAAATGCATTTCCTACTAAATCAGACGGCAAGAACCCGTTTCGTCTCACGGAAATGGTTATGAGCGAAGCAATAGTTAAAGGAATCGAGAACATTAACTTGCTAAGCGATGCAATAGTTAAAATCAACAGCTTCGCAAGTTGATACTGAAGAAGTTAAAAAGAGACAGTGGAAGGCACTGCGGTCTCATTCTCAGCAAAATGAAAATGCCGTCGTGGAGAATGTTTTCACGCAGAAGAAGAAAAAAATAATTCAATAAATCTACGGTTCTAACTCTAAGCTATTCAGAGAAATCGAAAATAAGAATCCAGCAATAAAAATTCAACTACAGTTATTAATTTGATATAAGGATCAAAAGATGACCATTGAATAGAAATGTGTAGGTAAAGCCAGCTAACGATCGTTGGATAGGCGCATGCGTGCACTACAGTACATGGCGGCCAGCCACAGCGCAATACACTGTAACCAATGCAAAATTTCATTAATTCAAATATAAATAAACGTGTACTACAGTACATGGCTGCCAACCACCGTGCAATACACTGTAACCAATGCAAATTATCATTAACTCAACTATAAAGCTCATCATACATGACTAACCACCATGTAGTGCCCTGTAAACTATGAAAATCATTTACGTATCATAATGCATTAACGTCAACTACAGTGCAATGCCCTGTAAGCCATGAAAATCACCATGAATTTACCTATAAGGCAGAACTAGACAGAGTATATTGCGAGATGCAGACGCATGAGAGAGAGAAACTCAGAGGAACTTATCTCCCAGACTCTGGAATTCGGCCACATTGTCATTCAGTTTTTTTCTGGGCGCGAATGTCTACGCACATGAACACAAGCGAGAGCTTTTTTTTAATTGAATGCCCTT
Organism: Platorchestia sp. MABIK; assembly: GCA_014220935.1. NCBI lineage: Eukaryota > Metazoa > Arthropoda > Malacostraca > Amphipoda > Talitridae > Platorchestia > Platorchestia sp. MABIK. The sequence goes on along the minus strand of JACJUY010000601.1, from coordinate 148,580 downwards.
ATTAAGAACTGAGAGCTGCAGAAACTTGCAGTCCTGCACTTACAGGAGAGGAAGAGAGACAGAGAGAAGAGACATCGTTGTGTGCCAAAATATTCAATTTACGAGAGGCTGATGGCTATTCTTTTGAAATCTATTACAATGAGATTCTACTCTCCAGCTTTCATCATTATTTTAGTTTGTGACAGTGAAGAAGTAACGTTTATAGCTTTATGTATTGAAAAATTTGTTGAAAAATACTCATCCTGCACGTCTGCAGGACTGCATGTTTGCTATCCAATGTTTGGTTTCTTTCAGTTGCAATCACTTTGGCCAGTCCAGAGCAATTGCACTCCTGGATTATCAAACAGCATCATTTTCAACAACTATTTACATGCCTTACAGAGGCGGAAAAACCACGCGAAAATTACATCATTTTTCACTACTATTTACATGCCTTACGGAGGCAGAAATACTAGACGAAAATTACATCATTCTTCACAACTATTTACATGTTTTATAGAGGCGAAAAAACCAGGCGAAAATTAGATCATTCTTCACAACTATTTACATGCCTTGCAGAGGCAGAAATACTTGGCGAAAATTACATCATTCTTCACAACTATTTACATGCCTTACAAAGGCAGAAATCCTGGGCGAAAATTACATCATTCTTCACAACTATTTACATGCCTTACAGAGGCAGAAATGCTGGGCGAAAATTACATCATTCTTCACAACTATTTACATGCCTTACAGAGGCAGAAATGCTGGGCGAAAATTACATCATTCTTCACAACTATTTACATGCCTTACAGAAGCAGAAATACTGGGCGAAAATTACATCATTCTTCACAACTATTTACATGCCTTACAGAAGCAGAAATATTAGTCGAATATAGCTTTGAATGTGGAATGATGTCATTCTACACTAATATTTACACGCCCTGCAAATGCAGAAATACTAGGCAAAATATTAAGCGGCGTACCCTGGATCATCAAACAATATCATTGTTTATAAATATTTGCGTACTTTGAAGACGCGGAAATATTAGGCAAAGTTTACCTTTTCAAATGTAATGGACAAAGACTGAAAAAGTTCAATATTTCTTCTGTCTTATGTCCCAATGATGTCATTTACAGTTTTAATTTTTCAATCTCATTTTTTTAAACTCAACACTTTTCGGAATGGAACATTTCTTTCCAGTATTTTACATAAACTGAGCAGAATTACAGGGCTGAAGCAGAGAGAATTCATCCTAGTATAATTTTCGTTTGAATCTTTGCGCTGTAAAATTTTAAATGCGAAAACAGGAACTGTTGGACTTACATACTCGTATAAGGCAAATGTAGATTTGAATACAATTCTTTTCGTTGATAAATGATCTTGTGGTTATTAATGCTTTGACTGCGACGTGAGCTACCGGTGGGCACACACGTAGTTTTCATAATGCTGCTGACCGACAATTGAGTCACAAACTCAATTTTAATAAATACTCAATCAAAGCTAAATAAAGGCACGAGACAAATAATGTTTGCTATTTTCAACATTGCCGCAGCCAGTTTGAAGTTCAAGAACATAGATCAACCTTCCAATGTTTACTGTTCTAACTTACCGGAACTCATACACTTCGATGTGATAATTTTTATTTAATTAACAGCTGTGCCAATAGTTCCCTCGGTAAACAAAATTAAAATCAAATAAAATCCCGTCTGGAAAATATCATTGAATTCGCGGCTAGCAACTTGAACATCAGAGATTAAATAACACATGTTCATTTAAACAGAATCGGAAATATATTGATAAAATACTTTCCCCAGCCTTGACCCACATAACCTGCGCGCAATGGGAACGTGAAGAAAAAATACTTCAATGAATTCGACGAGTTCGGTTAGAAAAGGGCTTCTCTGAAAGGCCCTGGTGAGAGCAGCAGTTGGTGCCATGGAAGAATCCAAAGGTTACCATCAACTGACACTAGTTGCCACAACCAGCATCGCTCATGCGATTACCCACGGTCGGATTGATAAAGCTTCCCTTGTAGCGCATCCTTCATGTGCCACAATGCTCACTTAGTTCACTTTCAGCTGATGGCCGATCCATCGATCATGAAGAAGACAGGCAGGCTCGCATGAAGCCGTCGCAATGTGTGAAGTACTTCGCCAATCCGTCCTGAGCTCCAAGCTGGTACACGCCTGCAGAACCAGCTCTGATTGAGACGTACAGTGAACGGAGGAGCGCTTTCGTTTGCAGTACAGAGGGCTCGTCGCTTTCCAGGGAGCGTCAGTTAAGTTGATTAAAGAATAGCGACGACTGCACCCGTGGATTTGCGTACAGAAGAGATTCATCAAGATTAAGGGGGACTGAATATTTGAAAGTTAAATTTAGGAAAGGAGCAGCGAAAATATCGTGCGCGAAGACAGTATATCAAATTCGAAAACATAAACGCAGGCGCATTATTGTTCTATTGCACAATAAATTGATTGATTATAAGAAAGTTTTAGCCTCCCTTACCACAACAAAGATGTTCAAAGAGAGGAAGAATGAAAGCACCATATAGTATGGAGTTAAGGGAATGCAGAATCTATGCACATGGTAGATAAAAACAGCAAGCTGAGAAAGAACGACATAAAACAAGATAAGAGTTGAAGAATGAAGTATAAGGCGCTGGAAAACAGGACAGCAGTGAATTGAAAAAAGATGGTCCTTAACATAACAAAAAACACTTTATTTCAACAAAAAGAAGGCCTACCTAACGCTCAGCGCGGACCCTCGCATATTTTCCCCCTGGGAGGACTAATTCCCATAGATACTATAGTTGTATCCTCCTCAGGGGATTACACGATGAGAAGAATACTGTGACAATTTATCGCAGCGCCCGAAGATTTCATCAATCATTTTCGCCAAGATGTCGCAAATGAGAAATCAAGGAGAAAAACTACTTTGAAATAACTAGCTATTTGAACTTCGGGCTCGTTTTTAGGTCGAAATGCAAAATAAATCTTAAATACTTGTGAATCTTTCATAAAAAATAAAATTGTTCCTTTCTTTCTAGTTTATACGAGAGAACTAACTGTGTTGCATTGAGTGAATCGCAAGCGAGAACTCCTTCAGGACAAATTTTTGTAAACATGTAAGAGACGTCTCAATCTACAGGCTCGACCAACAAGCCGAACCCAAATATTACAGACCTGGCTCAAAACGCTGTTATTAGACTAAATTCAGCGTTGTTATTCCCACGCTTACTAGGTTATGAGTTTAATCTACAATCAAAAGAATAAACCGAGTTAACCTAGAAGAACGAATGGATAGATTGAACAAGTGGATTTTAAGCAAGATTTCGTTTTCGAACAAATTAGGGTGTGTTCCAAATTCCAAAGCGTTTGGTTGTGGCGCAGTCGTGGAACTTCTAGAACGTTGGATCTGACAGGTCGCACGTCTAGCGCGTAATTTGTACATTTGCATCAAATGATGAAGGAGCGAGCGATGGGCACAATAAATTTCCACATTATACATCATGAGTACCGAAGAGCCTTGGGCCAAAATTACGCTTATCAACGTCTCAATACAAAATTGAATACATCACCTAGTATCAATCTATGCATCGTTTCGTTCACTATCTCACAACAAAAGCCATTCTAAATATTAGTTTCAACAGATATGGTTGTACCATTCATCGACTAAGAGGTTAATGCCTTGCAATTCATTTGAAATTGAACTGACTTCTGAAACCCTCAACCCTTCTTCTACGATTTACGAGCAAGCGTTTCTTTTCTTTTCTTTTTTTTGCGTGGGGCTGTTCTTGAAAATCTCAGCAGCTGCGTTCAGTCTCCAAACAAAAAAAGTTCTTCGTCTTCAGTAGAACAGTGGGTCTTCCCTAGAGTATCCTTACTAATTCATAAAAGTTCTCAGAGAACACATGGTTATTCCTATCTGGGGTTAATACCTCCTCGTTAAGGCAACCTCTCAAGCCAAATGAGACTTTTTAATTACTGTCCTGAGACGCGAATAAGCGAATTCCACAACTGAGATCAAGCTAAGACTTGTTCATGTCACTAATGATGTCAAGCTTGTTCATATTCTCCCCCATCTGAGTGCTCACTTCTGTGTCTCGCATATGTTGTACACAGTTCAACAAATTCTTCTACTTTACTTGCAGTCTTCAAAACTGGGCATCATGATACACACTTTAGGCCAGTGAAAGACCCAAAAAGATAAATGACCCATTTACGATTCCGTATCATCATAAATACTCTGTTCAACTGTTACTGCAAATGACCTAAGAACTACGTTCCAAGAGAGAACTTTTACTTTACACTGTCAGCAATCACTGTCAGTGGTTTTAAATACATGGTGTAACTTTACGATCTTATGGTAATTATACTAATTTTTCTGCTTCTCGGAATGTTACAGAGAGTCCAGTCTTTCCTAAAAATAGTTAATCTTTAGAAGCTTCGAGTTTTTCGAAGTAAATCCAAACAAAGTTCATGACCTGCACAATTTTTCAGGCCACTCGGCCAACATGCTGTATACTATTTTGTGTAACCTCCTTGAACTCGATAGATTTTTTATCGCTTATTGGACTTGGTTTTCTTCAAGCCTTCAACTTGCCAACAGAAATTCTAAAAAAATTTAGGAAAGGTACTGGTTCTTTCAGAAGAATCCAAACAAATTTGAAAAGTTGACAATTCGAATCCTTCAAAGAGTTGGCAACCATGAATGTGCTTGCTGATTTATGACACCAGTAATCCACGGTTTGCTGTATAAACATTGCTTAATTGAGCAGTCGAAACGATCACTATTGCATTCTTTGCGGTGTCTAACTTTGCTTGTTTTCCAAGCAAGACTACGTGTATTTGGGAAGAACATCTCTAAGCCAAAAATATGTTTTCTGGTTGGGCTAACTCGTTAGAACTTTACAGGATGTGAAGTAAAAAAAAAAATATAAAAGTACAATCTATTCTCGTTCTAGTATGGTAGTGTCAACTAAATGAGCTAGTAGACAAGGCTTCTCTTGAATTTTTTTATTCAGATACTTTAGATAGAAATGATAGGCAATGCATAGGCTGAAGGAATAAAAATAAATGAACATGTTTTGGGCTCTCATCACATTCAAACGCTGAGTAGAATTGTTCCAAAAAATCACACAATCAACTCAAAAGAATAAAGTTTTGTGTTTTACAAGTTCTCGTTCGATGGATTTTTATTTTCTTTCGAAAAAATAAAGAGAAAGGTCAAAAACATCGGCAAAATTCTACAGAAAAAAAAATAATTCAAGCACTGCTGCTATTCAACCCGATTCTTATTAAATATTACTCTCTTTTCCATCTGAGTTTTTCATGTGTTTAAATATTTTGAGTTTTCAACTCTCCGAACCGTTTTCGATATGAGTGAACTTCGGCTTGGAGACCTATTACCTGAAATTTAAGATACCTCAAAAACGTCCACCCACAGTTTGCTCCCCCAAAATTTCAAACATTCCTATAAGCGATTCCGTATCGTCATTGAGCGTGTTTATCGCTCAAGTTGTCTGCCGGAAAATTTTGACGACGTGTCTGACGCTGAAGCAAAGCGTTGTCTTCAGTTCAAGTGCCGGGTTATGGAAGCCAAGTCGCCGACAGCTCGTTTGCATGCACATCAGGCAGTCGGTGTCGACCTGATAGACTTCGCCATTGTTCTTCGACTGATCAATAGAGACATAAGAGCCAGTCCGTCCGACTGCTTCCGTGTGCTTCTTATGGGGCTTTACGTTTCTTTTTCTCGCTCGTTGAGACGAGAGGCGATGGACGTTAAATTTGAAAGCAATTTACTTGAGGAAAGTTTTGAAGAACAGAAGACCAATTGAGACGTATGTTAAATTATCGAAGAACAAGAGAGCAGTTGAGATGTATGTGAAATTATTCTCTGTAGTTTGTGGTCAGATGGAGTACGACATTAAAAGAATATTAAAATGAAAAACAAAGAAGATATAGATGCTTTTAAAAATTGTTTGAATCTTAAGCCTGTATAAGCACGGTTTTTAAAATTAACTTTACTTAACCGCTCGAAGAGTTTCTACGAAAACTAATAAAATATTAAACATTCAAGCAAAATATAAGGGAAAAAATGCGCAGATCTCATCGAAGACCTCTGGATAGAGTTTAATGCGTGTTTCGTGACAGAAGGGAATTTTACTACTAAGCTGCAATTGATGTAATGATTTCAAACGAACATTTGGAAAGTTTATTGTAATGCCATATTTTATGCCATATCGATGAACCCAATTCTTGTAAAACGAAGCCCACAGCTGAAAAACTTGAGAATTTTAGAGGTCACTAGCATCAGTTTCCAGTCAGACAAAAATTTCCCATTCACACGAGTATTCCAAAATAACTGTGACTAACCAATACTTCTACCCTTTAACCGAAGAATTTTTTGATTATAGATGAATTTCTCTCAATTTTACATGTTACAGACTCAATTTTTCCGCTCAGAAGTGAAAATGGAGTTCTAATATTCCGAAACGTTTGTTATGAAAATTAACAAAAATGTACATCTTAACATTGGTTCTCCTTTTCATCTCACACATGAGATTCCCTAAGCATCGACCAATTGAAAACATAATTTCACAGGATTCTTAAGCCCATCCCACGAGCATGACACCAGCAAGAGCCGAATACTAACCACAAATAATGTGAGTGAGACACAACCTTGAGACCATTACGGAACCAGGGAGTTCACTCACCGTACGCTTGCTTTGAAGTCCAATTTATACGAAGACCAAGTCTGTCATGCCGGCTGCAGTTGAATTCATCCAGTAATTTTTTACACAGCTAAATTATTCCAAGCCTGTCCATTAACCACACCATGCAATATTTTCTTCCCAGCTGACCAACTTTACTAACTTTCACCTGGACTTCTTATCGAGTCCACTGACCGACGAGCTCATATGACGCTTTTCTTAGAGTGTATACTAATTTTAGTTTAGTTGTGTAATTGGTGACGAGAGCAGAGCTATTTGCATAAACAGATTCAAACTGACATTTTTATTATCTATGTCAAACACTGAATTATAATTGAGACCTACTAAGCAACAAGGAACAGTTGTTGTCTTAAACAAATCAACATGGATTCGCAACAGCAGAATTTTAAACGACGAAATTTTCAAGTCAGCTGGCAGGTACCAAGTTAAGTAGCAAATATCGAACAGAATTATGGACAACGGCTGACTTGATCGAGTCAGTGCACTGAAAAAGTAGGGTGTTGCCAAGCTCAGTGACTTGATCGAAGTTAGTGCACTGACAATTTTTGGTCTAGTGGAGACAAACAAATCCATGCCTTTTTTCGATTTCATAACACAAATATAATTCGATACCACAACACAAAATACTAAGGAGTGATTACGCATCAGCGATTATTTTCTCGTAAATTATAATCCCGTTTTAAAATATGGCCCCTCTATTTGTGTCACGGTATAGTTGTCTTGCCCTCTATCATTAATAAGCGCCGAAAACCTTTACCGTCGGACTGAAAGGAGTGATATTTTTCTGTAGATGAAGGAAGTTTATACGTTTTAGTGACAAGAGCAAGATTCGGAAGGAACTGATAACCCAAAAGTAAACTGGGTGAGTAGTAAGCATTGGTGCCGATTCTAAAGAGTGTAACCGAGTCTAGGCAGTGAGCTATTTATCCCCACCGAAGTTTGCTTTGAACATGGTGATCACCAATCAAGACCTACATAACCTGTCGATAATTTGTGCCTGGTCTTGCCTTCAGCCTGGTCACCACCAATCAACCCCTAACCTGAAGATAATTCGTTCTGATCTTACCTTCAATCCAACGACCAATAATCAAGACTCAACCTAGGCATAATCTGCACCTAATCTTCCCTTCATACTGGTGACCAACAATCCAAACTAAACCTGGCATCAATTTGCACGAAATCGTACCGTTAACTCTTTGCCCAACAATCAAGGCTCTCATCCGTTCTGAGAGCCAATCAAGTTAGTACAAGCAGAAGAATCGAACATTTTGCATTCACATTTCTACTTTTACCATATTCACGTGACACCTTATTCGAGGTGAGCATGAGTCGATATAGCCTCGGTGTAAGAGAAATGTGAATCTTTTTCGATGCAATTAATCTAACACTACAAGATTCTAATTTAAATTTTTCAACCCCCATCTCAAAGAAAAATATTAACCGTACGTAATTAGAAATGATTGTCCAAAACTCGACCAAGAACGCACTTCACAATTGTGCAAAGGTTACCTCAGCGTCCAGAGTGACAGCTGTGCATGTGAGTCGCACACAAAGTACAGCAGATGAACGTTTCTGTACCTCGACGCTTTCTGATATTCGAAGCAGCATCATAAATAAAAGCTAGAATATTTACGGCTAGTGCTCTCCCTTAGGTTCTAATGGCCCCTTATTGAAGCTATAGAGGGCACAGGTGCGGTCTTTCTGAGGTGATTATGGTAGCATGGTCGTGACGCTCGAAATGTCGATATTGTGAGGCCAAGCTGGTCTTGATTTGACCTCTTTCGAAACAATGACATTGCTGACAGCAGAAGTCTCTTGAGTCCCCAAAAGTAATTCCTCGAACTTCCAGATGGGAAACCACTGAACTTCAATTGATGTTGTAAACTTAAGAAACAGTTTAACTCGAGCTTACAACTGACAGGTGGCGGCATGCTGACTTGAATAAAGTAATGCAGCCTTGAGATTGCCCACCAGATAATAGAATGCGTTGCAAAAAAGGCATGCGAAACTTATGGTTGAAGGTGCGCTAGTTAAATAAGAGATGCGTCGTCAACAACGCGTAATTTTTACGTTTAAATTCGAGAAAAGAACGTAAATTCTTAATTGGTTCTGAAATTGTAGTCCAATTCAGACATGTTGGGCAGTTTCTTGAGTTATAGAAAACTACATTGGCGAGAGGAGTTCTCCAGACGAGTCTCGTAAATGAATCAACAATAAACCGATGTATTTTAAGGAAGAAGCAAAATACATCCTTCGTTTGTACGTTTTTAATGCACATTGCATTAAATATACGCATTGAAGGTAATTGTTGGTTGTTAAAAAATAAAAAGTAACAAGTTATCAACAATAGATATTTTATTAAAAATTCGCCCCAACGCCCATGAATAAAATCAAAATAGTTAAGTAAAAGCAAATGAAACTGCGAGATAACTTGCAAAACAAGTGCGTATGAAGAGATCCTGCCCCGAACTTCAATAGAAAGTAGAGGAGTAGCAGCAGGTGCAATGGCACTCGGTGGTGTAGAACTGCAGGCCCAGCCGCGGCAATCTGGCTGGCTAGCTGCGTTCACCTTCGCTGAAACAAAATTATAGGCCACGACGCTGGGTCAAAAAAAGTGCTCGCACGTCCAGTCATCTCGTCTGCTTTAGTACAGCACACGCTTTTGACAGCCGCGTTTAAACGCCAGCCGTCTCTTTCTTCGCGAAAGACAGAAACGCCGCCGAGGATTGGTACTTACGGTGTTGAAATTCCCTTACGAACGTTGTGTTTCAGATGAATTTTCACGAAAACCAGAGACGTTTGCCATAAATTTGGTTCCAAGTGCGTTCACAATACGAGAGGCGAGACCAGAGCAGAGCCATAACGAGAGAAAACACTGAAAATAGAGCGCAAAAAGAGCCACATGGAGATGATGAAGACCTTTGGTTCTCGAGCCTCTGATAAAGAGTCTTGCGCATCGTCGTCTATAATATAAGGGACATTACTGCGCGAGGGTAAAAACTTTCGAACAAAAACGTATTGATTCAAAGGCCAAGAAAAAGGTGGCAATATCGAGGCCTGCAGGCTTGGTTCGTATACATGGCAGATGCGGATGACTCTATTAGCTCACCAGATGTCTTCATCAGACCTTGCTCAGGCCGCTTGCGGACTGTAGATGCAAGCGTTCGTCTATAGTCCGAACAAACAACCGAATTATTTGAAGACATTATGCGGTGTGAACGTAAAACGAAGATTGAACGGAAGCTTGTCGAAGCTTACAGTTATGTTTGTAAGTGTAAATTAAATGATGGCTTATTTTTTTAGTGTACGTTACAGAAATTAGAAATTGATTGACCATTGAGTTTCTGATAATAATCGAGAGTTAGTTTGAAATGGTGACAGGCATTTGACAAGCCGAATGATGCAATATCCGTTTACTGTTCATACACGATGCCAGGTAGTTTACAGATCATAAAAAATGTACTTTTTAAGTGTGTGCAAATTAAACGGGAGGAGGAGAAGGGCACAATAACTCTGCCGTCAAGCACCAAAAAATGCGATGATGTTCGATATTACCGAGAGAGCATGAATCCAGCTCTTGAGGTATTGCAGTCACCAGAAAGTAAGATGAGGTGAGCAATGAACGCATAACTTCTGAAGTTATCTTTGGGCGTTCAGATCTCAACTGGAACCGATCGAATGGTGCTTTAGAATTGGGAGTTGTTTGATGAAAAACCAGTGTCTAAAAATAATGATTAAATAAAATTCTTAGTAAATGAAAGATTGATCCAGCGCTCCAATGCTGAAAATTTATAACGGACCAATTCATTCAGAATAAATGAAATTATTTGAACGAAATAAATCTGCCAAAATGATGAGAAATACAAAATAAATGACCAATAAGGTGAACACTGTGAATGCAGAGCTGCAGAGTCGTGGAAAAGGAAAATCTTGGTCACCTAACAATGAAAACTCCCTCGGAAATTAGCACTGCATGGTCCCATCTCATGGCAGTTTTTTACAGTGGACAAATAAACTGATCCTTTTATGAGAGGTAAATTGAACATAACCGTTGCTCGATTATCGACACCTTATCGACGCGTAGAATCTGGAGGACCGACACCAATGGTGTTTATGGCTCTTTTTTGGCTCTAGCTTCAATAATGACAGACTCGAAGCCTCAGAAGTCGGACCAACTGCCACTGGCAAATTATGAGACTCCGCGCCACCTGTGAACGAGTGGTGCTTTATTTTCGGTGTTCAAAGAGCCCAATCCTGTTTATCAAACTCAGATGATTTAGCTGTCGAGCGCAATCGATAAGATCTACTGCAATCATTTCGTCAGTTTCATTTAATTCTAAAGGGTTCCAAATTTGGGGAAAAACCGTGCGTTGACGGTTATCTGAATTGAGAAAATGTTATTTATATTTGAAATTTGTATTCAATGATTTTTTGCAGTAGACCAGCATGTATTTGGTCGAGGTTATACTTAGTTACCTGGTTGAGATTCGATCAGTCCAAAAATTTCACCAAAATTGCATTTTTTTTATTATTGGAGAGGGTGTTTATTTAACCTTAAAGCTTCTGAGCACAGAAAAATCTCATTGTTGATTTTTTTGAGTAATTTAAACAAAAGCTTCAAACATCTAGTGAAATTAAAATGAGATGTAAAGTTGCATTTCAACAAAAATCTTATTTACTTTCATACTTTTCCCCCTAGTTTGAGATTTGAGCGATTGCTTATGAAGTTAAATCAAACCATATGTGAACAAAGTTGAAAGTGCGATGAACTTCTTCATAAAGCAGTTCATTGAACCAAGATTTTAGAGAACAACCTTTCTGCCTGAAATCGTACAGAATTCTTTTAAACAATTTAGTTTTCTGACTGATGCCTTGTACGTGTGCGTAAAATTCATTATATTGAACTGCAATGCGGTAAGAATCCAAATCCATTGAAGCAAGCAAGATTAATACATCACGATTACCTTGGAGTTCCTCTAAACCCTATTTCTCGATGAAACGAAACAAGCTCATTAAACCAGGCTGCTCAGGACGGAAACTTCGCGTGTCCTGAGAAAATTGCACTCGCGTTTCCTGGAGTTCTTCCTGATTGAAATAAATGGGCTTAAACGGTTGTTTTTATGAAGATCGAGGCGACGCTGGGGAGCTTTATGGCTTTGCTGCCATCGTTATGGCAAGGAACTCGACATAAACTTTAATAAGAGACTTCAAGAGCTGTCAGCGATGCCATGTGAGGGTCAAGGTACGTTAAAGAGAGTTACCAGGACCACACACACCTCACGGCGGCAGGATTAGCCGACGCGGCAATCGAAACAAAGAAATACTTGCACCCTGAGCCCTGGGTTTGGAGAGCGCGAGTGGCAACACTCTCATCATAAGATGCTCTTCGACCTCCAGTGACTTGACGCTTGTGATGTTAATCAAGGAAATGTCCAGCAAATATGCCTCACTTTCTGGATGCGTTTTGATGCTTAGCATCCCGCAGCAAGGCGGGATAGAGGCTGCTCTAGAGTCCTATAGTAATGTAGGGTGAAGTAGGAGTACTTTATAGAAATTTGGCTTGAAATTTACTCTGCTGCCAACTTTTTCATCCCAAAACCTACTTTAAGTCGAGTAAATATAGGCCTTGACCTCGAGAGAATGATTGTGAAACATCAGGTTATGATCATAAAATTTCAGATTGGCTCAACAAGTGTCGAACGAAATGTACATTAAGCTGAAAAGTTCTCACACCTGAGTCATCGGATGCGCATCCCAGCTAAATCCCTTGGCTTCCAATGGTTAAACAATTTTCATCGTCAATTTCCAACGCAGATACTGTAGGCGTTTTTCCCTGTGCTATACTTGTCCTAGTTTGTTTCTAACCAGGTTTCGTTCGGTCCTCACTAAACGAAGAATTTTTACGTGCGCAAGAAAATCTGTAGCGTGCGCTGCGTATGAACGCTGTAATCTAATGTATAATGCCTTGTGAACTCGGGAGGTCGGGGATAATTTTTATTATTTTGTATTGTTTCCTACACATAATTGTTATTTAGTATCAGTAGTCTGGTTTTGTTCGTTACTGATGCAGAGAAGAAACTTCGATCCCCGCAATTAAAAAGTAGAACTCAATATTGCCTCCGACAAACTGATGATAATTCGTCGAAAATCTCAGAAGAAATAATTTTTGACTGCTTGTAACGATGATAGAAATCTAAAACTATAATGAAAGAGGCCAGTAACGCAAAGTTAATATTGTGGAAGTCTGTTTGTTTGTACGATAACCTTATTCTATCAAGCGTCCGTAGTATCAGATGGGACTTCGCTTATTGCAATATATCATGCACTATGGAGCGAAATGTGCCTTGCTGCTCATCAAAATATGGTTTATTTTACTGGCCCTCTAACAAACCAGCGAAAGGCATCTCAACATAGACTTTCGAAAACTTCTGAGTTAGGTTCGAGATACCTCTTGCTCGAGTTAGATAACTAATTTACCTTAGTATTTTAGTATTTTTATAACATATCAACCTTGAACTCAAAAATTTTTCAATGAATTGAAGTTCAAACAAACAGTTAAATTAAAAGTTACAAAATCCTAACCTAATCTTTATCCAAAAGCAAGTCCTCTATGGGGCTAATCTGAACCGCATAACTTTCTCCTCCTAAAATTTGAATTTTTCTTTTCAACGCCACATAACATCTTCGTGGGGACACACATAGAAGCGTCGCCTTTTTACGGTTTTTCAGACCCCAATGAATTACGTAATTATGCGAAAGATAGTGTCCACAGGAATGACTATGCAACACAGGTAAGACTTGCCGCAGCTGATGTTTATACGCTGACCTGGAACATTGACTCAAAGCCTGCGTAGTCTGCCGCATTGTAAACCAGATATCTGCGAGGGCTTTAAACAAGCACGGTCTCGGAGGCATCAGTTTCTGCAGATCAACCTTGTGTGTTGTCAACGGAATCCACTTGAAAGTTTGCGTTGTAGACGTTCTCACCCTCAGGCAGCTAGGAAACTTGCCGGGGTAGGCTACTGAGCTTGAGGTAAGTAGGGAACACTGAGTGGTAGGCGAACCGAGTCTCAGTTTAGTAATATAATTAGCACAACTGAATCAAAAGCAAGTAGGGAACACTGAGTGGTAGGCGAACCGAGTCTCAGTTAAGTAATATAATTGGTACAACTGAATCAACAGCAAATAGGGAACACTGAGTGGTAGGTGTACCGAGTCTAAGTTAAGTAAGAAAACCAGCACAGATGACCTACTGAATCAAAAGCAAGTAGAAAATTTAGCATGAATGACTGAGCTGTAAGATAAGTAGAGAACCCGACGTGTGCGTTCTGAGTCTGAGCTGAATCCGAAAATTAGCACACACGACTTATTTTAAACCTCGCAAGTTTGAAATTTAGAGTAAACGCTCTAGGGCTTTAGACAAGAACAAACCTTGACGCTCTTGGTTTCTTGAGCTTCGACAAGTGAAGAAATAAACACAATTGACGTGCTGAGACTCAAAGCAGTGTGACAGATGTTGTAATAAACGAACATTTAGAGTTTCACTCAAAAAGTGGTAAGTGAAACTGATTCAAAAAAAAGGAAAGCAGACAAAATGAACTTGATGCAGTTAATTGGAACCCATATCTGATGTCGTTAAGTGTCATGAATTAAACTTTTAGAAGTTAAAACGGTTTGCTTTGTCATCATGTTTTCAGAGAATAAAAATTGTTCCTTCTAAATTACCCCTACATCGAATGATCTACGCGAACTGCAAAAGCTAGAAATCAGACCTTGTGCTTCTCAATTTGGCGTAGAATTCGTATTAATGGTCGAATTTTGATGTAAAAGTCGTGACTTCTGGCATGAAAGGCGCATTTGCTGTAAAAGTCGCGTACAGAAACATCATTCTGAGAATAAGAACGCTTTTAGCTTCACTTCTAGTCATATGTGCACATTTGCTTCGTAAAAACGTATGATGAGGCGAATATGCACTCACGAAGACCTATTAATCGGGTCTAGATAGCGTGTATTCCAGGCGAGAGTGTCTTTGTTTGTCAGGAAAACCGCATATGGTTTGACGGCAGCTGTTTCACGAGGAAGACCTTGGCGCTTGCGATCGTAATTAAGAGTGCAATAAAATAGTGGGGACACGCAAAGATGAAATTCCATGGCGGAGGGGATTGCTTTTATGTCTGACCTGGCTTCGAGCTGTTGTAGCTTTCGGAAAGTGTGTCAACATTATCCTCCTGACATCTGAACGCGTAGCTCTTAAAGCCATTCTACTGCGATGTTCCTTGAGTATAATTTTCTTCCTGGAACAAATTCAAGGATGGAAGAAGCTGTAAATGGGTAGCATTTCCTGACCATACGTCGTTTTCATTAACACACTTATTCATGATAATCGGTGTCTTCGCAAAAGACGCTTTTGAAAGTGGTAAATTTGCCAACATCTTAGAGATCATTTGACTGAACCAACACCTGCTCAAGACATAACTCGGACATTTGGCATTACCCCTAAAGGTGCCGATGGACCTCCATTTAAAGCAAAACACGTAACGAAATAGCCATTCTGGGAAAGTTAAATATTCATTTTTTCAACTACCTCTTCGTCATGTAACACTCCGCAAAGAACAAGTCTACCACGTGTCACTCCTGTGAGTATCAAGAAACCAGGGGCCACTTTAGTAGGTATAAGATGGATAAGTGGCACCTGACCCGGTACCAGGGAACCAGGTGCCACTCCAGTAAGTACCAGAGAACCAGGTGCCACGTTAGCAGGTACCAGATGGCTAAGTGGCACCTGACCAGGTGACGGATGGAAGGCTTCCGAGACGCGCAAGACAAAGCGCGATGCTGCGACCTCCGTCGTGCTTCGGTCCCCATCTCCTGCCCCCCCCCCCTGGGGTGAGGAGGGTTGTTGTGGGGTGTGGGGGGTTGTGGTGGGGTGAGGGAAGTTATGGTGGGGTGAGAGGTGCTGTACATAGGTCGTGTGCCTTCAAAAAAAAGTGCTCAAGCTAAAACAGTGCGCGGATCAAAGCTCTTAACTAAGTAGGAATCGAAACAGCGTGTGGGCAAAAAATGGCGTGTGAACTGAAACAATGTGTGTAAACGTGAATATTGCGGGGACAAAAACATCCTTCATGACGCTATGTGGTGCGTGAAAATGAATGTCGTGGCCAGGACTCACCAAAATAAATAAAATAAGTCGTCTACGTTTGGTTTTTGGTTCCATAAATTTTGGTTTGGTTATTGTCTACGAGCTGTGTGAGCTGACATGACGAGCAGACATGGCGATGAAATTGGCGACGTGATCCTGTGAGGTTTAAGTGACGAGCTTTAACCAATGTAATTATTGACGTAAACCTGCGAAGGTTCTATGAGTTTCGGTAAAGGAAGTATATGATCATTCTCCTAGTGAAAGTACTAACATGATAAACAAAACAGAATTTCAGAAAGAGCGTACTAATAAAATAAACTTTATAGACGTACAGAAAATATATTGAAATTCTTGAATTAAAATTAGAAATTATTCTGTTGATCTAATGCTGACACACAACTTGCGGGTAGCTTCTCGCCTTGTTTTTCTTTCATAATTTACCTATCCTATAAATGTGTAGTTGACGCATGATTAACATTCCTTCAAGAGTGGATAGATTAGCCATTTTCATGCCCTATTTCTCACGATTGAGCTTCTCCAAAATGTAATTCTAAGAAAACTCGGCGTAGTTTTTGATTCCTGATGCGTTCTGCAGTTGGTGCAACTGCTTAAAAAAACGTTCAAAAACCAAAAAGAAACACTTTAATCGAGGAATACTTTTTACAGTTCGTCTAAATTTCGAAAGTCGAATATTCCTTACTGTCAAACAAACACTACTGACACAACAACAATGTCTACCCATATATTGTTTAATTTAACATTCATTATCCAAATGTGATGCACTAAACATTGACGAAATAAACATTCATCAGCCAAACGTCGATCAGCCGAACATCAAGCTGAATAATGACCCTGAAATATCAAACCTGATTTGATTCAATCATGGCTTTACTTTGTTGACCGAAAACTGTTTGTGGTTGTCATGAGTTGGTACATGGGTACACCCATGTGCTTATAAAACTAACATGAGTTTCATTGTTCGTTCCTTTCCTTGTTTGTCTGCATCCTGACTTTGATTTCTCTGATTACTTTGGATAAAATTTATCACTCTGATTTTAGCAACAAAATGGGTCAAAATTCAACACTCCTGCAATAAGAAACAACATAAAACAAAATGTGAAATTCCCCCACGCTGCAGTGTGAATACGATCTGTCGAAAGTAGACAATGGACACAGAATATTTCCCAAAAATCAGTTTCTGATCGAAATGGTGGGCCAGGACCGTATCAATGCCAAAGATACCTGTTTTATTCCTGACCGTTCAACAGCAGCAGCTAAGTTGTTGTATTACTCAAGCGTGCCTCGTACTGCAAAAAATTACACCAATAATTCTCACGACACTGAGTATACGTAACCACGGATGGAAAATCGCACTATCAGGAACTTTTGAGTTACTGTCGTCAGAAAAGTAAAGGTGGAGTGGGCGTCCTCGGAAATTCCAAGAAAATGAGACTTTCAGTAATTTTACCGAAGAAATGCTGTAGTGTTGTGCTTCTTATCGTCTGACATATTTCATGGTGTTTTTTATGGTGTGGCATATTTTTCCCTTCCGAAGTACACATGGTCCTTTAACTCCGATCGTCAATTTAGCAAGTTTTAGTCACGCGTGCAACATGTGAACCTGTGAAACACACATGTGAACTTCTAACACAAAAACATCGAAGCTAGCTCTTTTTAAAAAAAACATGAGCTACTTGCAGAACACGTGTAAATTCTGGCTGTATCGAAAATAGGTAAGGAAGGCTAAAACTAACTTATTATCAATCTATTGTATGAAAAATAGTTAACCATTTCTCTCAAACCGAAAAAATATAGCCAACTTCCAATAAAGTCAATTCAAAATTATTTATAAAAATCTCATAATTCTGCCTGCTTCGCTTGTTAGTCGCTACGGTGCCCTCTCTGCTGGCTTCTTTCAGTAATAAAATAAGAAAGAATTCGAAATTTCCTATTGTGGACACCATTTTTTAAAATGCCAAGTTTACAAAGAATATTTTCTTCCGAAAACGTGACAAGTACACAGCATTACTCAACTCAGTAAACTCAAATTCAAATACCTGGTTTAGTATTGACATTTTTACATCATTAAATGATTAATGACATGATTGTTCATCATTTAATAACATGATTAACAACATCAAACAAAACGTCAATACAAACTGGCGCTTAAGCTTTTTTTTGAAATAACATACGAAGAAAAAATTCAGGGTCTGACAAGTCCATAGGGATGCCAGGTACAAAATAAAAAATTATTGTGGTAATTGATACCCTTTTGGCATAAATTCATCAACCCCTGATAAATAATATATGTGTCACTGCATGAACGCATGAACACACAAGGCATCGTTGGCATGAATGTACCAATACATAATAAGTCATAAGCATGAATAAATCAGCGCAAAATCGATTTCAAAATCAATGCATAATGTATGGCACATCAACTTATTCCAATTTCACCTAAATGATGAAGGCTCCATGCAGTCCCTGCTTGCTGAACGGTCAACCAAGCCACATCGGAACCATCGGACCCAACAGATAACCAAGCCACATCCACACATTCCAGTTTAACCATAATAATAAAGTTCCGTGCAGCCCCTGTTTGCTGAATGGTAAACCAAGCCACATCGGAATTACCTCGCACCAAACAGGGGAAAGTGTCCCCAAAATCAAGGAACGTTTGCTTGGAAGAAGAAAGTAGCAATAATTATGCCTTTTAATGTAGAAGAAAGTAGCAATAATCATGCCTTTTTATGTAGAAGAAAGTAGCTATAATTGTGCCTTATAATGTTTTTCTTGTGACTTAATAACACTCGCATAACGAGGAGGGACGTTTCACAAAAGACGTTTCAACCGGTGATACGCAAATATGGTGGGTGAAA
Source organism: Platorchestia sp. MABIK (assembly GCA_014220935.1). Taxonomy (NCBI): domain Eukaryota; kingdom Metazoa; phylum Arthropoda; class Malacostraca; order Amphipoda; family Talitridae; genus Platorchestia; species Platorchestia sp. MABIK. The sequence goes on along the minus strand of JACJUY010000601.1, from coordinate 129,846 downwards.
TTTGATAATATGGGCGACAACGGCTGCTTACAATAATAAATCAGTTGTCCAATAGCTTGTGAAATTAATGCAAAAACACTGAGGAGTTAACCAGAAATTTCAGAGCTTACAACATCCGTTTCACAATTCATTTATTTAATTTATTTTATTCACATTGAATTTATAAAATTACCTCGAACGTTTTCCCATCTGCAGCCCCTTCTTGTTTCCCAGACACTTTCGATTTCAATGGAAGGCGCAGAAAACTCTTTTTCTTCATTCCGCAGCACAAGGCATTTCTGCGCAACCACTCTTCTTTTTACTCGCCTGAAGAAGCACGAACCAAGAAGCTGCAGCTGCAAAAATTGGCTCGGTTGCAGAGCGAGCTAATGGAAAATGAGGATCCCAGGAGAAGAGAGATGGAGGGGTCGAAAGGACGGACCGACTCGCAGCATCATACACTCCGAACATAATTAACTCCTGTCACAGCTATTGCAGGATTTTCTATCAATTAAAGACCTTTATATTAAGAATTTTTAAGAGCGGAAATGCTGTACTAAATTTCAAGGATCAGCTATTACACAGCTACTGCACACCTCGAATGATTTGTGGATCAAACAAGCACCTTTATATTAAAAGAAATTATAAAAACCAAAATGTTGTACTACATTTCATGCGTCAACTTTCATGAAAATAAACGTTTTACTTTTTTCTTCTTCCCTATTTCATGTGTCGACTCTCTTGGAATTAGGTGTTTTTTCTTTTTTTTTTTTCTTTTCAATTTTGCAGTGTTACAGCGCAGGCATAAATCATGGCTCCAGGACCTATGGGGCTCAGACTCTGCATCGTCAAGTATTGGTGACTGCAGAAACGACTTACGTGAATGTAAAATACAATGAACGCACGAGTACGTAGATATAAAATGACGCACGTGAACGTAAAATACAATGAACGCACGAGTACGTAGATATAAAATGACGCACGTGAACGTACAATACAATGAACGCACGAGTACGTAGATATAAAATGACGCACGTGAATGTAAAATACAATGAACGCACGAGTACGTAAATATAAAATGACGCACGTGAATGTAAAATACAATGAACGCACGAGTACGTAAATATAAAATGACGCACGTGAATGTAAAATACAATGAACGCACGAGTACGTAGAAATAAAAACATGCATGAGTATGAAAGCTAAGAATACGCACGAAAATTAAAAATAAAATAAATCTGGAGTACGTTGTAATGAAATTATGCACCAGCACGAAAAATTAAATGACGCATGAGTTTCAAAACAAAATTAAACTCGGGTACGCAAACTAAAATGATGCACGAGTGTATGAAGTGCTTAGAAAATTAAAATTGTAAACTTTGAGCTGACTTGTAATTCAGTAATTGAGCTTCAGCTTTCGTAAATGTTTCATCACCTGGAACCCTTTCTTACAAGCGAAGTTTAAAAAGTTGCTATATGCTCCATGTGTTCCCATAAATAATGAAGGCTCCATGCAGTCTCTGTTTGCTGAACGGTCAACCAAGACACATCTGAACCAAGCCACAAGTTAATACAATTTTAGTACAATATACTCGAACAATTTTTGCGTTCAAGTAGTGCAAAGAAAAGGTGCACAGTGGGAGCTAAATTCGTACACAGTACAGCGAGCCAGTTCAACTTTGCATTTTCCGAGACCTACAAAATTAAATTAGCTTTGAGTAAGCTAATGAAGACACAGGCCGGCCGCTGGTGAGATTAGCTAGAAAAACAATGGCCTGCTCTAGAAGACCTTGGGACAGAGATGCGAGAAAGGTCTTACGGTCGAAAGTAGAATTGTACGAAGGGCCACGATCTGGGACAGCTGGGCCGCTTCTAGTCTTCATTAATGCTTGAAATTAAGGATCGAGTTACAGTGAATAATTTATCTGTTCATATGGGCTTTACAATGACCTGATAACATGGTTTGTTTGTGTGCATGCTTCCTCGTCACCGTCTGCATCCTGTGTTTTCGGTTGCAGTGTAGGGCAAAATTAAACAACCTGCTGCCAGAAATAAAATGGGGGAATCTAACTTCTTTTTCACATTGCGAATTGTTCAATTCTTTCATTACTGTGTAGGAAAAAATTGTGCTGTTCTTAGTTCAACTTACATTACCGCTCGCATCATTGCGGAAACGGTGTACGGTATAAATGTTCATTTACAGGAGATATCATATGTTGACCCCAACACAAAATCTGCAAAAATGTTCTAATTGAGTTATTTTACCGTCATGAGAAGTATGCTAATCAACACATTCCCCAATAGAAAATTAAATTCTATGAGCAAACTGACCCAACGAGTAACCCGTGGTCTGATGTACGAGTATATATAAAACAAAACATAAAAACGGATGTATGAACGCATATTTCTAATCAAACAAAAAAAACTTAATCTGAAATTCATACTAATTTAAGAAATAACGCTGGTTATCAGAGTTGAGGAGAGTACAAAAAGGAAACATCTTTTACATGATCCTACCTTGAAAAATAACGCTAGTTAACAAAATTGAGGACGGTACAAAAAGGAAACATCTTTTGTACTTTTATAGACGTGACCGTGGAGCGGTGCGAGTATCATAGCTACAGACACCAGTTCGTGTCTGTCACGATGAAGGCAGATGCGTGGTGCCCACATGCTCAGTTCATCTTAGTTTCCATGACTCAGCCACATGATCTTCTTTGCGATGAGTACGAAAACTTACGACTCCATTGGCAGATGTCGAAGATAAGCGTCTAAAACAGCACGCTGGAACACGCGCAGACTGTCCGGTGTGCCAAGAGATGTGTGCGGAACACCATACTTTGCCGGCGTATCTCGTAGATCTGGCCGGTGCGTGAACTCCTCTATCCTTAGTTCAGAGAGCAAGAGCTCCACGGCGTCAGCTTGATGACATAATTTCACGGCACCCAAAGCAGGAACTTCAGAGTGAGTCATGAACTGGTGGGAAAATGAGGGTCAAAAGGATAACTAGGGGAAGTGCCGTAGCGCTAAATTTAATCCGTAGAAGAAAGTTCGCATGGCATTGCACGTGCAGAGTCAGAAATCGCCATTTTATCGAGGTGAAAATGGCTCGAGAGTAAAGCTGACGTCGCAAAATGAATATTTTGACAGTGTTAGAGAAGAGTCCCAAAACGCCTTCTACTTTAAACTTGAAACAGGGTCATGATAAAGTAGAAGGCGTTTAGGGACTCTTCTCTAATACCGTCAAAATATTCATTTTGAGACGTCAGCTTTACTTTCGAGACATTTTCACCACGATAAAAAATGGCGATTTCTGATTCTGCATTTGCTTGCTTATTTAACAAAAAATGCTGGAACTAATCAAAAAATTTTGCCATAACATGTTGTTATAACCTTTCGGGATTGAAATTCCTAGACGACGTTTTTTTGAACGTATGTTCTAAAATGTCGGAGAAGCAATACAAGTGATGTAAAGCAAGCACACCCATCTTCTCAACTTTCGGGTTTAATTTTTTTCCGTCGGAACCGACACCATTCGGACCTTGGCAGAGATTTAGCAAGCTGGAATATGCATGAAGGTCTGGGCCAGTTGTTCACACCGCGTCCGCTTGCGTAATGTTCCTCGTAAAATTGGAGCTCGCCGTTGTCTCGGCTACCAACAAGCAGTTTCGTAATAAAAAGTGTGTTCAGAAGCTCCTTAGCCAACTTGTGTTCCCTTCTGGAACTGAAGCTCGAAAATTAAATGTGCGTTACAGCCTTACTCATTAAAATAAAATACTCGAACTTGCTTTCGCATGAATAAGTTTGCCCGGATTCTAAGAAGCTCGAAAATTAAATGGAAGTTAGAGCCTTATTCATCAAAATAAAATACTTGAACTTGCTTTCGCATGAATAAGTTTGCCCGGTTTCAGGCACACTGCGATATGAACAGCATGTACGGGTTTAGTTAGTTCCAAGACATCACCTGCACACTGCCACTCTGTTTGAATCTTCAAGAAGTAAAACCTCCCCTCAAAGTTTCTGAGCGAAAGAAGAAGTCAAATTTAGCATGTATTGCTAACACAATTAATTTTGTTAACCCATTTTCGTCATGTAAAAAATAACTTCTAGACCAGTCTGTTACTCACCAGAAAGCAGTTAATGTAAACGTACGAAAAGAGCAAATAACGATGCGATTTTTATCTTCAAATTTTTTAACAAAGACCTTCAGCACTTTTCTGGGCTGTGTCATATATTTGATGAACGACATGAGGTTATCAATGTATTTTTCTATCTCAAAATTTCCCATTTTGTACAAAATTGCAGACGATTAAACCATTTTTTCTGTTGTCCAATTTCGAAAAATACAACTCAACTTTTTTGATTCATAACTCATTCACACTGCCTGGAGTATGGACGTGGTAAGTACGTACTACTGAGTGTCAGTTGTACATTAACATCAGGTGCATTGAGTAAAACATACTTAGCCCGTGAGGTTCAGGTTTGTAAGTTACATAAAGAATAACCACACCCCAACAAAATACAGAAAATACTCCAAATACGAATGTACAGTTCGCAATTTCATGCCTGCTATACCTTCCATCTTTAATTCATGCGTACGAACATAACTCTTTCATATCCGATATTCCACATTGAAGTAAGGTTCATTGTTTCACTGCTGACATACAGCAAAACCATTGGAAAACATTATTTCTTTTTCAGGCGTCAAAGCAAGACACCAAACTCTTATAATAGATCGCAAACAAACCGACTTGCGGGTTGCCTGTCCCTCTTTAACATTACGGACGACCATCGATTCAACGCTTGAGTACATTAAATCACAACGATGGCGAGCTGGTTAATTCAACAGACAATGCTTGAATACATTTAATCACAACGATGGCGAGCTGGTCGATCCAACAGACAATGCTTGAGTACATTTAATCACAACGATGGCGAGCTAGTTGCCGACACAAGAGAAGATCGGATTGACCGTTACTCTTCCAAGAGAATTGAGTGGATCCATCCAGGAGCGAGTGGCCGCTTCTTATCTCGCCGGCACGGACGAGGTGCTCGTCTTTTGCAGGCCAAATATGGCAGCGCCGCGCGATGGGAAAGATGAGATACGAAGCTTCGGCCGCGCTCTGCCAAAAGTCTCTTAAGTGGAAAAGACACGTAGGCATCTCAACCCTCTCGCAGGTGCGCACACATTGCAAGTTCTTCACGTTCTTGACGGAAAAACGTCAGCGGTAAATGTACACTATGTAAGCTTGAAGTATACTAGAACTCCTCGATCTTCTTCCAAGTGCGCACTCATTGTGCGTTCTTAACGAGAAAATCACAGCGATAAATAAATATGAACAATAAACATTTGTAAGTACCTCTGCTCTCTAGCAAGTGCTCACTCATTGCATGTTCTCGACGAAAAAATTTCAGCGGGAATTGTACATACCTTTGGAGGATTGATATAAATGTGTTAAAATGTTTAGAGGTCGGTCCTAAACACAATTTGTTCCTGTCACTGCTTCCTAGTTCTGCAGTCGTTTTTACAGGCTTTGAACAACTCGAGGAACGTACCAGAAAATATCAAAAGTAACACGTCCCAAATCGAGCATCCCTGTAACTCACACGTTTCAATCGGAATCGAGTGAAAACATGAGCAAACTGTTATCGCTAATCAGTACTAGGTTCACCAGGGGTATTATCCCTTTATCAAAACCAGTACTTCTTTATTCCTCTTCTTTGATCAGCCGTTGCGTCTCACAAGCCGTTAATTGAACACTAAGGATAAAAAATGATCACAGGACGCAAGAGAAAGCCAACTCCGAGAACTGGACTTGCACCATCTGATGACCACCGTCGTGTTGTAAAACTTCTCTCTGCTACTTCAAATAAAATAACTTTTGTGAATCTGCTCCACAAGTGAATCAGAACTATAGATCGATATTACATGGAAAAGCTCTTCTGTACCATCAGGTAAAGTTACCAAAATATTATTGAGAACGTTTGATCATAACGAGCTTAAAGGCATAAACATCTCGAAAGAAAGTCAAACTTGAACAATTCCCATACCTCAAGGATCATATGTTTAGTGTTTTGTTGATTTGATAAAATAGCCCCATAGGACTGTAGCAGGTTCTTGTGAAACTCGTTTTTAATAACAATATTTATCACAACTAGGAATTCTTTTTTTGCGAGGTTCATGTATGCGTTGAAGCGCTGTAACTCATGTACCCATTCATTGCGTCGCTGCATCACGAACGTTGGCTCCGAACAGCTTGTAATTATTTTGGCGTTCCGCCCAAGCAAACACCAACACCAATTTTAATAATTCCAAGTGTACTATGCAGAATTTGGTCTCGGTCTACAGACTACGATGGAGCTGGCAACAAGTGGCGGTCGTGTAAGGTTAATCAGTGTCAAATCGTTGCTTCTCTACAGCCTCTCGGTGTGGGGCATTATTATATATAGACGCTCAAGCCCCTGATTTGGTGGGATTAGATCTGGCCAGCGTCCTTGTCGTACTGAATACTTCTTTTCTCTGTTTTTCTCTTTTGGCATGTGAGGGGTGCGGCGTCTGCCTTCATGAGGTCTCTTGCTTCCAGTTCCATTGGATTGGGCTGCCAATGACAGGCCGCTGGGTATTACGACTCCAATATCCTCTTCTGAGTTGCTATTGAGATGATATCGATACTTTTGCTGCTCTTTTCATGGGCATGTCCGAGTAGAGTTTCATCGAATGAAAGATATAATTTTTAGTTTTTATTTACATGCTATTTGGAAATTAGATAATTGTACAACTCTGTTTTGTATTATACCGCACAGTCTTGATGCTGACGTTTTTTGTACAAAGAATGCCCATTTACCACGAATTATTCGTTCATGTTTCAATGCGTTCTTAGAACTGGCATCCTCAAAGCTACTTTTCTTACACGCGTTCGATGAGATGAGGGAGAGGACATTGATTTATGCTGCGCACAGATTTTTCAGAGGCTGGCGCAAACTCGCACGCAAGAACGCGAGTTGTTTTGTCGAGAACTGACCGTGCGGATGCGTAGGTCCTTGTTATGATGAGTGCCTTGCTGGGATCTCGAAAGGCCGTCCAAAGAATTATCTCCTACCATAAGGCCTTATTGGTAGTCAGATCTGCGGAGGTGATCAGAAAGCCTAGCATCTGCGTCTGGCCCCTGAGCCGTCTAATTTACGACTCTGTGTTTTCTCCATATATGACTTCAGTGAGATGGCTTCATCCAGCTCTGTACTGAGTTACCCTGATGCACCACCCCCTGTTTGTGCCCCTCTCTTTGGGTACTCACTACCGTCGTACCGATCCTTCATATTTGGGTACTATCCTGGTCTGGTTTGTTAGTTCAGAGCGCTAAAGTACGTTGACGTTTAGTATGCAGGGTTAGTATGTGCGTACTAAGCTGTAAGTATAAAATGGCAAAAGCAAAGGCTTACATCTTGTTTGGGCAATGAATTAGGCAGACAAGCCAACCTAAAATGTAAATAGCTCTCGCATTACGGGGCGTACTCGACACCACACTGGATACGAGGATAAGTAAAAATTATTCATTTATCGTTTGAATTAGGGTTTGAGTCCGCACGTTTTAAATAAATTTCAAGGAAAAATGAAGATTTATCAAGTATTTCTCCAACATTAAGTTCCCTCACGTACTCCACGGTTCATAACATGAGATGAAATGTTTCTGGCGATCTGTTTCGAACTTGCGTGACTTCCATTGTAACATTGTAAAACAAATTAGGAACATTGTGAAACAAATGCATTTCTTGAGTTTTACTCATCTCATCTTCAATTTGACAGCTGGAGGCTGTATGTATGTATTCCTGTAGCGTTCTCCTCTAGAAAGTCATTTCTTTCATTTAATATTCGTCAAGCTGACATGAAAAAGTACTAAGTACTGACTTCTGTAGCATGTGTATCGTTTTTCCTCGTTTGCTCAAATTTAAAAATGATTAAAAGAATAAACAATGAGAGCAAAATTTCAGTGCCTCACAACGTTTTGGTGTGCACTGCACTTTAATTGAGATCAGGCCGCATAGGAATATCTGCTTGCTGTCCCTCCATTTGCACTCGAGCTCAGGAACAGGGTGTTTTTCTCTGCAACACTTCTGCAAGCGTAGCGAAAAGCATGGGAGAATCTTTTCCTTTGCCTATGAATCTGATAATAAACGTTTGCTTTTCTCAAACAGCATGGTTTTTCTCCAATCAGGTCGTGGATATTTCAGCATGGTAAACTTATTTAACTTTTGATGAGAGACAAGTGGAATTGCTCGACATTCATTCAAACTGATGAGCAGTGATCAGATCGAAAAATTAAAACTATTCCGAACTGATTATAGAAATTCAATTTCTTATTCCCTGCTTACTGAAGCACAATTTTTCAAAAGACACAATTGAAACTATAATCGATTGATTGCCTCTCTACTGCAGAACCATGCGAGCTCAATCAAACGTTCTCATGGACTCGTTTTTCTTCTCACGATTCCTTTGAAGTCACTCAGCAGGCCACCCAATCTGAAGAGACCCATGCAATCTCAGCATGCACTCTCATTCTAAAGAGTTCAATGCAGCCGATCATTTGCAGATAGAAACTCATTTTCTACCGATTTCATGGGCCGAACTTAACACGTACTCTGTTCGAGCTCCATACAATCTAAGGGCGTCGGAGACCAAAAGAACAAGACCCCACGCACACCTCGAGAATCTCTGCAAAAGCTTGCCTTGCTGTTCCTGACAAATTGCAGCACTCGTGTAAGGTCATTCATGTCACTCGGTGCACTTTATAGCTCCCCGTTCACCGAACTCGCCCTACTTATCCGTCTCGTCCCCAGAAAAAGAACACTGCTTCTCGTTCTCTGTCTCGTGTTAAACTTCGATTACTCGCTATTCTTCATTTGAAATCCGTGGAATATCGTCTACAAAAGCCATTTTATTTGTCAGGTGGTCAGGGATTCAATACGAGGATGCGGCATTGACTTTGACGCATGAGCTTGATCGTCTTTTTGAGACAAGGCGTCACTAATTCGTAATGATCGCGATGTGAGCTGTGGCGTGTTCTGATGAACTGCATTAAGTGCAGCCGGTAGCACATTTATGGCAGGAGGTGCGACTGGCAGCACATTTTTTGATGGTGTCAAGTGCAGCCGGTAGCACATTTATGGCAGGAGGTGCGACTGGCAGCACATTTTTTGATGGTGGCAAGTGCAGCTGGTAGCACATTTATGGCAGGAGGTGCGACTGGCAGCACATTTTTTGATGGTGTCAAGTGCAGCTGGTAGCACATTTATGGCAGGAGGTGCGACTGGCAGCACATTTTTTTATGGTGTCAAGTGCAGCTGGTAGCACATTTATGGCAGGAGGTGCGACTGGCAGCACATTTTTTTATGGTGTCAAGTGCAGCTGGTAGCACATTTATGGCAGGAGGTGCGACTGGTAAGACATTTACTGCATGTATCAATTGGAACTGGTGGCACAGTTATGGTCTCAGCTGCAGCCATGGTAGCACATTTATGACATCAGGTACAGCTGGTACCACTCTTATGGCGTCATGTGCAGCTGGTACCACTCTTATGGCGTCATGTGCAGCTGGTAATACATCTATTGAGCCATCGGGGTTCTAATTTGTTACTCAGGGCCTTATTTTCAATAAGAAGCCGTATTTTTTCAACGGCTTCAAATGAAAAAGCTCATTTAAACAAACTCAGATTGATCAAAAAATGAGTCTTTTCTCGTTTTAAAGATGTTCTAATTTGATCAATATATAAAATAGCAACATGCCTTACATTTGCACAAAATCTGTCTTTTCCAAAAACTAATTGTTGCGATGTTTATATGGCTCTTAGTCTTTGAGCGTACAGATTTCGTGTTTGTATTCCAGTTTCATTATTTGATTTGCACAGTATATCTACCACGCGGTGCTAGTTTGATTTTAATGCGGCAATGGTCCTGGTCAAACCAAGCTCACATCCAGCGAACTTTACACCGAAAGTAAAAAGCGTTGAGATGCGCGCCAGGAATCCAAGAGACAATCATGGTATCCAGCGTGATCGCGGCCTCAAAAATGACGAAGTTATTTGTGAGTTATAAAATGACGGCGTTTTTTTGACTTATAAAAAGATGGAGTTATTTTTGAGTATAAAACGACGGAGTTATTTTTGAGTTATAAAATGACGGCGTTTTTTTGAGTTATAAAATGATGGAGTTATTCTTGAATTATAAAGTGACAGAGTTATTTTTGAGTGAGAATCGTTTTGAAAACGCTGTCGGTCAGGAACTGTATTCAAGTGAACGTAAAAACGTATTTCAGATCAAGTCTCCTAGTGTAATCGTGCACAAGAACAAAAAAATTTAATGGTGTATCTGTCTTACAGCTCCTCACATAATATAATAATTTATTCAAAGTGCGAACGACGGCCGGGAATACGCGGGTGTTTTTATTGAATAGATCGCATGCGGTTGTTTCAGTGATGCTTGGAACTCTGGTAAAGATCGGCGCGTTAATTGCATTTTTTGGTGGAAAAGTCGACTGGAAGCTTGTCAAACAAGCAAGGCTAGACGGTTGCGCAGGACCATTAAAAATTAATGGTAAAAAAGAGCCGTAATTAATTTGATTGCACTCTCAAACCTTGTTTCATTTATATGTTCGCGTGACGGTACGCTGATGGCCCACACGAGCATGATCGCCCACGGTTCTCATTGATGGCCTCCCGAAGCTCATAAAGTGAATGGTTCGCTGAGATGTATATTATTGTTCAAAAACACGTGGTCGTTCTGGTCTTTCTTGTTTCTCTGGAGCCCGGGACTCCAAGAATCTGGTAAAAATTTGAAGTTGAGAAACAGAAGGAAATTGAGAACCAGTGGGAATTGAGAATCAGTTATAAATAATGCTGAGAATCTGTAAAAAATCAGAAACAATTGTGTCTTGATATTCGTTCTATAAAGGATTTTTTTACCAATTGCAACATTAGATAACATTGTAAACAATTGAAACTTTTAAGATCTAAATGTAGAGATATAAGTTTTCGAATTGTTTTACGCCCATGGCCAAACTCTACAAGCTTCTTTCTAGGGAAAAGTATAGCAGCATTTGCCATTAGAACATGTAAAATACACTAATGCATGCATCATAGCACAAAAAAATACAGGTGTCACTGTCCGTCAATGTAGAAGTGAAACGGTGAAAAAGCGATCTTCTAAACTAGTGAGCTCCAGGGGTCATCGACCAAGTCTAACTTTTTCGCCGCCTGCATGCATGTTTTTCTCCGCCCAAGTAATTAAATCGCTTGGGCGGCGAAAAACATGCATACTTCGGCCTAGTGGTTATAAAAGCAATCGCCTATTGTGTGACATAGCGAAGAGTTCGCGGCTCAGTAGCACGAGCCCGGTGTTTCTTCCCTTTGGAAAAGGAAGAATAACTCCCTGCTCAACCCTGGTGTATAAAATGGGTATCAACTCAACTGGCAGTCCCGGTCTCGATCTGTGTTCAGGCATTGATTAAAATAATAAGGCACTTGAAAACCAATTTGTTTTATGACTCGTGCTAATTTGATTGAAATGAATAAACTTTTATAATCTTATTTAAGATGTAAAAGTTTCCCGAGTATAACGAAAAACATTGTTTTTTACGAGGATCATTTATTCAATAAATGAATTCATGAGTTGAACGAGCTCAAGTTCTGTTGTTTTTATTCTATTTCAAGATTTTGTTTCTATTTCAAGTTGTTCACTGCGTGATACCTTTTCATTTTAAATCTGAAATAATCAGAAAGTCAGATAGTCAGCAAAGTTTGTCAGTTTTGAACAGAGGCATCAGTGGGCTGTAATTACTCTAATTCTATAGTGCAAGCAGAAACAAAATCAAATGAAAAGAAGAATGAATTTGCGTGCCCCAAAATTTTCCTGACGCTTTCAAATTCGTGATGACTGATGACACGATTTATTTCACGAGTCAAAAAACTACGCTTTGAATCACACTGTAAATCATACGAGGCTTAACCTCAATGATCCAATCTAATCATGCGCTTTATTACTTCCTTTTCCTCCAAAGAAAATAAGTGAGTCTTTTAAAGAATTAAATTTCCTGAATTCTCCGGACTATTCCCTTAGATATACTCTGACATATTTCTGCCCGAAATTCGTCTTCACAGTTGACTCTGCTAGAAAAGAGTTTCACTATTGTTTGACTTAGGCTGTGGTTAGCACCTGATGTTTACTTTGCTATTAAACAAGATGAGTTACTCGTACTGAACTTTTCCTGCAGGGAAGGATTGTGCAGTAGATGTTTCCTCGTCAAAGTCGAAGATAAAAGAGAGCAGATAAATACTCTCCATAGTTTTTCAGACTCTCGTAAACGGAATATGGAAAAGTTCCCTGAAAGGCACTGCCGGAAGACCCGCACTATGAAAAGAAGAGTGAAAAGAATCGAATGAATAGGATAAAGCGGAGGTGGCTAGAAAATGAAACGCATCTATTTGACAACTGCGAAAAAAATGAAAATATCCATGCGAAAAAAAAGAAAATGGTCTGCAATTGAATTCAAAAGTACTTGAGGAAAAGAAATGGGCACTGCAACTATATAAACTACACATGCAACTACATATACCTGTTCTACGCTTAAGCTGACGACCGTATCTGACAAGAAAATGAACCAGCAGCGAAGTAAGAACGCAATGTTTTCGATATGCCCGGCACGTCGACGACGATCCCATTAGCACACCCAGCACGCCCTGATCTCTTCATTTCGAAGACGCTAATTCCCCGACTCAAACGAGAATATAGACTGATGCTCAATGGAGACATCTTCAAGCAAGTGTTCTATTACGTACTCCAAATTTAGGCTGTACAAAGACATGTTTGCAGGAACAGAAAATATTACGGAGAGCCATGGTTGAACAGATCGAACTAGTGTCAAAGTGACGCAAAGAGCTACTTGATCTCTCTCAGACGTGGACAGATTTAATTAACACAATGCTTTGAAGGGTGATCACACAAATTAAAAGCGAGCGGCGACGTTTTTGATCCTCAAAATCTTTGGTCATAAGACCATCGATGGACCGTCAAGCAATAATTCACACCCGGTGATCTTCCAATCCCACCTCGTTCTATGCACCTCACTTTATTTTGATCGACGACTTGCTATTAAGGAATCTGATGTTGTAATAAGGTTCTACCGATTTAGGAACGTCTTCTATACCTTGAGTGTTTCCATGACGAAGTTTACGTAGAGTTTGCGGTCGTTTGCGTCCTCGTAAGTAGCTCTTTTTAGATGGGTCACGTTTACCCACGCGCCCTGTGTTTAGATCCTTAAAAAGTGAAGAATAACACGAGGGGATTGCAAACTTCAAGCGGCTGCCATAACGCCAGTCTTAACTTATACAGCATTCATGCTCCCTGGTTTACGTTTTCAGTAGCTGGAAGAGCTCATTCACGGAAACGTTTGCTTATCGATTCACATCACTTTCGTTCTTCAAATTGCAGGTCACGTAATTTGAAACTACTTACCGTTCAGATGATTTGCATTATCGAATTTCACGATTTTGGTCAGTAACAGTGAAGTAGTTCAGCCATCCCAATTCTGATTAAGGTCTATTAATTTTATTTGGGTTGCTAAAAATAGGCTCCGTGGATCAGTAAACCTAGGTTTTGTTTTCATTAGCAGTAATTCATATCCAATTCATCTAAAGATGAGTTTTTTGCCTGAACCACAAATTTGAACAGTACTTTGAGAACATGATAAAGCTAGGCCACCTACCGATGTCATTAATGATAGCTCCATTGGAAGACACGCACTTAAAAATAATTTTGTCGAAGGACTAAATTTTCGTTCCCAAAGAAATTTTTAAACTGCATCACCATGAGCTTATCCCATGCAAACTGCTTTTTAGCGCCTGAAAAAAGATCACTTTATTATTTTCATTTTTTGTTATCAAAATTTTATTTGAAACACTATGAAGGAGAAGATATTGCCGCAAATATATTTGAGTGGAATAAACAAAAACAAGAGGAACTGTGTCACAAATGGTCTCGTTTTTGATGCGAAAAAACTAATTAACTTGCCACTAACGGTAGATGGAAACTCTTCGATTTACGAGGTGATGACATCAGAATTAGCTTTCATTTACGCCATATTCTCAAGTCATACAACCCATAGGTTGGAAATTTCTAATTCGTTAAATATCAATAAAAGAATACTTTTTTACGATTCCTTTCATGCTTGCATGTTAGATCCACAGATTTACAGGAAAAATTTTATTTTAGATTTCGTTCATAGAAGTTATTAGTATCCCATTTACACACCCAACGGGTGCACATGATTACGTAGAATATTAAAAATATAAAATTCACCTTATTGTTAGCATTAATTGTACATGATGAACACGTACAAGTGTAGTCCTTTCCAGTGAAGCGCCTCCACACCAGCCCCCCTGTGTATAATGCCCAGAGTTGCCTTTTCTTTTTAAGTTTCCGCCCTAGGACTTAATGCTTAGTGAATACGTAGCATACCTACTCGCAAGAGCCAGTGCAATTGAGTCATTTTTGAGTTTATATTCAAAAATTTACAGCATTTGCATTAGGTGAAAGTTTACAATAAGGCAAAAATTTCCAGTAATTTTAGAATGTTTTTTAAAATGTTATTGAGAAAAGGTGAAAATGAACTCACGATTTTTACGGAAAGGTTACACTGAGGGTGCGACGAACATTTGAAAAACCCGGTTGACATTGCAAAGATTAAACAGGTATTTAAACAGATATTTAAAAGGGAAACAAAAATTTTAACAGACCCTCCGAAGGGATAATGTATATTATAACAGACACTTAAAATGTGTAATCGCCTTTATATCAGACCCTTCAAAGGCTCAATGGGCATTAATTAAAACACTCCTCAAAAATTAGATGGACATTATAACAGACACTGCGACGATTCAACAGTCACTACAGATATCCTGAATCAACAGATACTTCAATATTATTCATACCGTGAATTGAACAACCGAAATGCTTGCTCATCATTTTTACCCAGCAAAAGTTGAGGAAAAAACAGAAATTTGAATGCAATGAAACTTAGCACCTCCTCAATAAGTCGAGCGCCCGATGCGCAACACGGCTGTCCGTGGGGGAAATAAAGAAAGAGAGCAGAGATGTCAGAAAATAGAGTAAATTGGGTGAACTGTTTGGTCACTCATGGGTGTTTTAATCATAGGAATAGACTGTGATAGTAACAGTTTTAATAGAATAAATGGAGTGCTGTGTGAGGTCCCAGTTTCATGTTTCTCTCGTGAAAATAGAAAAGAAATCGACTTGAAATGAGACAGTAAAAATGGAATGAACTGTTCATTTATAGTTGCATGTTTCACTCACAACAGTAGAGAGGAAATCGAATAGAAAAGACGGTGTAATGAAGTGAACTGTGGGGTCCCAATTACATGTTTCACACACGAAAGAAAACCGGAAATAAACTACATCAGACAAAAAAGTATGATGACTAGCAATGTCGTACTCGCATACTTCACTCAAAAACGTTATTTCCAGAATCTCCCTCATGTGGCCCAAATGCAAGACAAAATATGCATGATCTTTCGGTTTAACTTCGTTTTGATGCGCGTGGCGCTCCGAGCGAAATTTAAAACTGATTTAAGGAAGGACTGAAGATTTTTATTGGTCATTTTCAGAACTTATCAGAGATGTAAAAGCCGTAAAACACACAGGGGGCAATTTTTTACTCGCGTTCATTGTATCCAATGAACTCTTCGACCAAATCAGCTTCTTAAAACAAACTTTTTTCTCGAGATGCAGTTTCGGAGATGGAACCATCAAGCATGAATTCATGTTCTCAATTTTTATTTGCAATCAAGAAATGAAAACTGAAAAAATAACAAGCACTGACTAACAGGCATCAATTGTAGGTTAAACAATCCTTAAAAAAATTCACAATCTCATTACATTCATCAGTGTGTATCAAAGAGCAACTGATTGAACTATCTGATAAAAATAAATATTAATATTGTGCGTATCGTAGGGACCCTGGAAAGTAACATATTAAACTTTGCTCTGGATCTAAAATCATGTTTTAATCACTCGAATACGCGTAAAATACGCAAACACGAAATTTTGTGCTGGAGACGGTGTACAGATACGATGCATTTAGATGATACGCTTTTTGCGTACAATCAATAACCAGCAGCCTTCACATTTGAAGGTTATGAGACGTATATGTGTGACTTCGTGGAAGAGACGTGGTTGATTTACTCCAATTTATGGAGTAAATCATTATTCATTTATTCATTTATTCAATTATAAACAATTGAACCCTTCTTGATTACATTAACAAGATTTTATTTTTTCGAGCATAATTATTAGTTTTCTGACAAAAATTCAAAATTACGCGATGAATTTTTATGCGCTTTCCGTTGAATTAAGTTAGCTTGCTAGACTCGTACAAAAAAGCGCTCGGTCGTCGCAACAAAACCCCGCTCATCTAAAGTCGCAGTCGACGCTGCAGCTCTGTAATGACTCATTTACTCATCCTTCTCATGAGCCCTGGTGGTCAAAATTAACATGACAGACACCTTGAAGGACGAGCTTTTTATTATATACATTTTATGTTATTGCATAAATTATAATGAGCTATAAAGCTCAATATATTACGAAAGATCTATCGTGCTGAAGTTAATATAGAGTGGATAATCTGCTAATCGGAGCTTCGTTCAGTGAAAAAGAATTGGGATGTTTTTACACCATGCTTTCGCACAGAGTTGAATTTTCGGATTAGGTTAAGCACAGAGGATAACAGGAAATCAGTCTAACTTATACGAAAACACGTTTCGTTCTACGGGCTCGTTTGAATTCTAACTGCACGTTAGCTCCGTAATTCAATCAGAACACTTTCCTGTCGTTTGTTTTAGCCCAGAAAAAGCAAGCAAACACTCGGATATTTAGATTCTCGTCTTCAACGCGCTCTCAAGTTCGAAGAGTTAATTGAAGCTTGTAACTCAACAGAATTGCCCATCATCTGTGCCTCCAGTCTCAACCCATTCCTTTAAAGTTTCGAGCTGCATGTCACTCAAGAAAGCTCGAAGTTCTAACCGGAAAATTAGCCCTAATTTGAAACAATCCCACAAAACCTGCCGCAGACCACGCTGGTAACCCGCACTAGACCGACCTCACACCTCCAAATGCTGCGCATAGTAACATTCAAAATAAGACATTTGGAAACGTTTGAGCAGCGCTTCTCGACCGCAGACAAGTCCTTGCGGCCACTCCCTGGAGGCTCTTTTGGGTGTGGCATTGCCGGTGGTGTTCTGGGCTTCCTCTTGTGCTCTGCATCTCACGACGCACGGAAATGGCATCATCGATGAGACTAGCGCAAGTCATTATATCGTGCTTAGCGCGTTAAGTGCGCCGGGTTAAAATGAAGTTCAATGTTCAACTCAAATCAGAGTTAATTTTAGAGATCAATTTTGAAAATAAAGAACATTAAATAGATCGCGCCTTCGTTTTGTTTTTATTAAGTATTTATCAAAATCGAGTTAGGCAACTGCTGGTCGGTCAGCAGCATTATGAAAATCCCATCAGTGACCACCGGTGGGTCACGTCGCTCTTAAAAATGTTAAATATTATTTTATCGACAGTAGTACGAAATGTAGGTGAAGTCCCAGTCATTTTATCATGCATAGATGTTATTTTGTCGACAGTAGTACGAAATGCAGGTGAAATTTCAAATGTGAAGCTCTTTAATTTACAGAAGAGTAGAAGTCAATGAGAAAACAGCGTCAACGAACGTTACCAAAAAGTACACCATAGTCATTTCTGTACTTAACGACACTATCAAATGTACAAATATACGCTGCTTCAATCTCTTTACAAATGGACTCTCGACTGAGTTATTGCTGTAGAATGAACGTGGCAGTTATGTCGCACATTTTACTTCTCACATCCAAAGTCTTGACTTTGCGAGGAGTGGAGTGAATTTTCTCGTACTGCACGCTATGAAAATAAATTCATGCTCAGTAACTTGTCGATCCCCCCCAACTGCACCGCGCCGAAGATGAGCATTGATGGCACTCGTTTAAGTATTTAAATTAAATTTATTGTATCCGAAGCAGTTCGCTGATTCTTTTCAGAGTAAAGAAAAAACAGATGGATTTCGAAGCTCCGCCCTGTGTTATGTGTATGCCGGAGAGTTCCGAGATAAAATGCAAATATAAGGCCCGATGCCTCCAAGGACCTATTCTCTCTAAGTAAGTGTTTTCGAAGATCTGACGATTTTGCCCCACGGTTTTGCTGCTACCAGAAGCACGGCTCAAGTGTCGCTATAATCTGAATTGCCGTAAATGTTTTTAGCATAATTTATACGTTCAAACATCGTGACTTTCAGACTTTTTATGAAAATTTCTACGCCCCGTGCACTCCAACAGAATTCACCAACACGAAAAATTAAATGCAGAGTCTTTCAAACTAGTTAGAATGGATCATTCAGCAGTGAAGCGCATTGGTTGTCATATCAATTGGTGTTCTTGAGGATTTTGTACACGGAAAATCATGACTAGTTTTACTTTACATCAAAACTGTTCAAACTACAGCTACAATTTTGCAATAACAGCACATTAAGAGTTTTATAAGAACACACGATGCTCACAAACTATACGAAAACGCAGATTTGCTGTTATTTTCGGAGAACTATCCAAAATTCTCTGTACTACGGTGAATGATAATTAATTTTCGGAAAAGCATTAAAAACCATTGTTTATGAGGATAACTTTAAGCAGCAAGTTTGAAAATTAGTTCCTAATTTCTTGGTTAATGTCATTCGATTTCTCGGTTTTTATCGAAAAATGAATATTAATTAATTAATCGATAAATGAATACCCTTAAAAAGATGTTTATACCCCCAGGTTGATATTTTTTCTTCTTAAAGGTCTGTTTGTAATCTATTTTCTTTCACGAGTGTACGTGCTTCTTCTTCCATAAACTTTCCTCGATTCATTGAAATTGCTCTACTGTACACGCCCACAGTGCTTTCAAATTTGCATCCCTCCCTTCTCAGCTTCAAGGACCGGCATTTTCGGTAAGGCTCTTTGCTCGGGATTGTTTTCTGTAAATCGGTCTTTGTCTTTTGTGCTCTTCCCTCCCGGGAACACAGCAAAATGAAATGCGCGGTCCAAACAGGCCAGGATTTACGTTCACACCTCAGTTCTTCGCAGACATATGCTTTTCAAAGTCGAAAACAACTGAGTGGAGAAAATGAGACGGTGAAGTTTCGACGCTTCCACAGAATTGAAAATGAATCTTTGGAGACACAATTTACGCAGCAAATGTATGTCATATGGCAACAGTCAAGATGACTAGGTGCACATATTGGTAGAGCGAAAATGGGCGATAATTTTAGCTGTTCTTGAAAAATTTAATATATAAAGAACTCCTTGAATCTTCTGTGGGTTATGAATTATTGTTCTTGACACAAATATTAATGACACTTTGGGTAATGAGACCCATAACAATACCTGATGTTAACATGGAAAGCATTCAGTGCGTTCTATGTTCTTTCTATAATACCATGGTACAGTGTTCGAACGATGTTAGCAATGATTGCTGCTAATGGACTTGTATTAGAGTTTTTGTGTAGAATGTAATTACATATCAATTCTGCCTACATAGAAATGATGGTGACTGCTAATATTGTAAAACCTTTTTAAGCATTTGAAAATTTCAGGGCTGAGACCTTGTTAAAAAAAATGCCTAAAATAATAACATATTCCCTTTTACTTTATAGAAACATTTGCAGGTTTACTTTTTTGTCGGTTTTGCCACATGGCTGCTAGCTGAAATATTCCGGTATTGGGCAATGTTTATTTAAGTCTGGTAATTAATTTTGCCCATGAAAATAGTCTCTATATGCGCGGTCATCCTATTCGCTGTGTTGTGGTATGGGCGTTCCACATTTGAAATGTTGGTTTAAACTGACAACGTAGTTGTGGAGGCATGAAAGAAAGGTCATCATTTTCCACGGCATGTGTGTTTTCGGTGGGCAACGTAGAGGCACCGGCCATTCCAGTAGCTTCGGCGACCGACAAAAAACAGCGGCCGCGAGAACTCGGGTGAACGAAGGCAAAGCTCTTTCAACTGCCATAGCCGGGCGCAGCAAGGAAGGGAATTTTGAACTTTTTGGTCCCATTGAACAGCACATGACATTTAGAGCACAACTATCCAATTACAAATAAATAAATTATTTATTGTTAAGGTTCAGAAGATTTATTGTTTATTGATAATCAAAATAAACAAACCACACAGATCTCATCTCATCTTGGGATTTGATCTACGCAGAAAACTTCACTCCCGGCCACAGGCGGGTCTAGGGCTTCGAATTTTCTGACCGGCGATAAACGAGCGCGAGGTTTGGAGTTCACGATACACAAAGCGGTGCTCAAATTAGAAATTTTTTATTTCATAACTGGAGGTGGCAATGAAGTAGGAGGCGTAGGTAAAAGCTAAACGCTATCGTTCTCCAGTAAATGACTATTAGTCATCTCGTTTTCAAATCTTGTTTTCAAAAATAGAAACAAACTTGTAGTCTCTTCAAAAGGCAACTACTTTGAGTGTGCTTTCTACCTCTATTAAACGATTAGAAAAACACAATTTAGGAACATGAAAAACGATATTCCAGGTAACAAAATGTGAAATCAATGCTCAATAGTTCCAAGTTGTTGAAATGTTTTTTGATAGATCCCATGCGCCTGTTCTACTACTAAAGGTGTAGAAAATTTTTCATTCCATGTTTTTTGCTTTATTTGCAATTATTTATTCAAATATTTGAATATAGTGTGTGAAATTTGTCTCGTTAGACACAGCTACACGAACAGTACACGTTAAGAATGTAGGAGAGAAGTAGCTTGTTGTAAGCTCCAGAAACCACTGGATAAGAGTTCCAGAAACCACAAAAACCCAATTTCAGAAACCAAAATATACCCAGTTCCAGAAATCACAACACACCAGTTTCAGGAATAATTCAAAATAGTTGCACCAATCACCAGCCTCCTGCTGTAGCAATTATACCTAATACCGGTTGTGGGAATCGAACACCGGTTGTGGGAATCGAACACCGGTTGTGGGAATCGAACACCGGTTGTGGATATCGAACACCGGTTGTGGGAATCGAACACCGGTTGTGGGAATCGAACACCGGTTGTGGGAATCGAACACCGGTTGTGGGAATCGAACACCTGTTGCACAAAACAAACTGCCAATCCAGCGTATTCCAATAAGTTTTTGCAGTAATTCATCGACAGAATTTTTGTTTTGAATTTGACTTACTGGAGATTTTTCAATTTTGGTGTAAACTGAAAGTTATCCAGAAACTGTCAAACCGCGTGACGTCGCCTTTGTATCAAGCAGCCTTAACCATTGTTTTGGAATAATCTTCATTTAATTGAAGTTGTCTAACACTCTTTATGAACTTTAGCACTAAGATACAGCACAAAAGAAATTAATTATTGAGAATGTTGGAGGATATGAGTTTTGTATCTTACATTTGAGACACTACCTTGTCTTCATTTGATCAGGTGGAAACAGATTCTTGAAATATCGGGAGAGGGTGATGTGGAAGTGAGATATTTAGAAATATCGTGAGAAATTCACATGGAGTGTCAGAGCAGAAAAGTTATATCGCTATGAACGCAAAAGTCTCACATGGCATGGATTTGACTTGAGGACATCTTGAGTTACTACGAGATGAAACCAAACTCCAGAAGCTGGTCAGCAAAATAACGAACACTGACCAAAAAGTGATTTGATCTCGGAAACCTAACGCGAAATAAAAAGGCGCACGTAGGACGGGAATTTCGCTCACGTTGACGAACACTTCCTAAAATCATGAAACAGCAACCAAAAATGAAAACAAACTCGAGAGACTGTTGGATGGATGCAAAGATCTCACGTTCGACAAGTCAACAAAAGACCGTGAGTTATGATGAAATGAAGTCCGCTAGCGCGCTACGTGTCGGCCCAACTTGTAGGTGTCACTTGGAACAAATGACGTACGCTGCCCGAGCGCCCTCTAGTGGCCAGACAACAAAGCACGGCTCACAACCTCTCTCCTGTACTACATGGCAAGGGTAATTACGAGCCTTTCAGAAATGAAACACAAATTCGAAGTGAGGTTAGGCTCACTTGGATTTTTTTAGAAAGTGTCGTGTTAGCGAAATTTGCAAGGAGCGTTAGGGAGACATGTTTGAGGGGTTAATTTTAAACGAGCTTAGTAGTTTTCTGTAAAGGAATTTTCACCTTGTCATTCATTTACAGTTATGAATAAAGGCAGCCGCGTCATGGCACTTATGATTTGATGAAATTCGTGAGAGTTGAGTATAGAGCACTGAAACTGAGTGAGTCATGCAAGAACAAACTTAAAATACCTGTGATATCAACATTAAAGATCATACAAAAATTGATGCTGGTATAGTTGTTAAAAAAGGTACAAGTAGTCAAAGAAATTTTTAATATTCCCGCATGCTGTAAACTCACTGAAATCTAAAAAGAAGTATCAATCAATTTTTTTACAATTGAAAATGAAACTGAAGTTTACTAAGATCGTTTGAAAGTCGCTAAATTGAATGATCTGCAGCAAATATTACTTTCAAACTAAGGATACAAAGGCAAATCTTATTACTTTCAAACTGAGGGTACAAAGGCAAATCTTATTACTTTCAAACTAAGGATACAAAGGCAAATCTTATTACTTTCAAACTAAGGATACAAAGGCAAATCTTATTACTTTCAAACTAAGGATACAAAGGCAAATCTTATTACTTTCAAACTGAGGGTACAAAGGCAAATCTTATTACTTTCAAACCAAGGATACAAAGGCAAATCTTATTACTTTCAAACTAAGGATACAAAGGCAAATCTTATTACTTTCAAACTAAGGATACAAAGGCAAATCTAATTACTTTCAAACTAAGAATACAAAAGCAAATCTCGTCAGCTGATCCAAATGTCTGCCCGTATATTCAGATGAGAGGACGCTTCGAAATGTATTCCCCACGAAACATGTACAAAGCAATGTGTCTTTTTCCCTTATTGTACTCCTTTGCCCAAATATTAATTGGGTTGAAATAACGGACAAAGTAATTTAGTCATAAAGTTCAACTTTAAAATTAGACGCCACTTTGGAAATAAAAACTTTCTTGATTTCTCCGATTTCAAAAATGTTTTCCAACACAATCAGGCAGTAAAATTAAGCTCGAATTGAAAGGAGCGGAAAGAACTCTTAGTTAAATTCGTCATCACATCGAGTACAAGACATGCTCATTTCTCATGATTTTCTCTTTTCCAGTTTTCGTTGTTCAATCGAGGTTTGAGTGATCGAAAAACAGAACTCTCACAATCAGGAACATCAACAAAAATGCAACTTTCTCCGACGTAAAACGTCGTCAGTATTTTTCAAAATCACCTTTAGTTTAGTGTCAATTTTAGCTTACTTCTCTGATTGCTCATCCACTCGATTGACTGTAAAATATTCGTGTACACTATTTAAGTACATCGTTAAGGTTAAAAAAATTATCGAAGATGATACTAAGTAAAAGATGGTCGTAGTAGTGATCGAGAGAATGATGGTTTACAATCAATCGTTTTCCCTGATATTTAAAATTAAAACTAGCCTTGAAATTAAACTACTACTGTCATTTCTTACGCTTAATGTCACCTCTTCTTTAGCTCGTCTACCTTAGCTTAGCCTTTTATTCAACCCGGAGACCACTCCTGAGAGCAAAACCTTCTTTTTATCTTCCAGAATCACTTTAACCACGAGCGAAATATTTTCTATTGATAATTTTTTTACTTTGATTGAAAGAAAACTTTCGTTTAATCATTATACAGCAGCTAACGCTTTCTATTCTCAAAAGATAATGCTCTTTTAATTCCCCAATTTTTCAACTTTTCAAAACAGTTCAAGTTCATCACGCGATGAATTGAGAAGAAATGCACTCAACATTTCTTCATTGGGACATTTTCAATCGTTAAAAATGTAATACCTCTGTAATCTCCCTGTAGTCAACAAAAAGCAACGTTTCAATGTACAAACATCATCTTCAGGCTGAAAATATGTGGTAAAATTTTTTCCGTCCCATTGATAAAGTGCAAATCTAATACTTAACTATATCAGACACAATAAGAAGGTTGAAAAGAAAATCTAATTCTATACATAAAACACTTCTTCCATTTTGTTTCAGATCGTCTCGGCACATCCTCACCTCGCAACGTGCGTGTCTGCTGAAGCCGATCGTCCAGGCCAAATTTATATGCATAATTAACCATTGGTAGGTGCCTCTGGAATTCCATCATTAATTGATTAATATGAATAGAAAATATGTCGTGCTTAGAAATTAGTCTCGAAGAGCCTTCGGGTTGACTTGGAAGTGGCATTTATAATCGTAAACAGAGAAGAGTGTTCTCGAGAACGCAAGATCCGAATTAATTTGAATAGCTAAAGATGAATGTAGCTTCAGAATAATTGTTCATGAAATTTGCAGGCTAAGTGCATGAATTTCATTATGCAGTGCATATTTGGAATCATTTTCATGTCTCACTGGAGGCAGAATAATATATCAAATTCCATTCTAAGATTTTACGACACTGTTTATTTATATTGTGTAGTAATTCTAGAAAATACTTTAGATAATAAGCATATGTACAACTTAAAGATGTAAAAGTACTAAGGTTCTGTGATATTCATCCAGCTTGAGCAATTTTTTGGATTCGAGATAAAAATAGAATTTTACTTGTTCAACTTCACAGAAATGAATAACAAATTGGTCAATTCTATGTAAAAATTCTAGGCAAAAATTCAAGTTAAAAATACATTTTCCTCGCTCAACTTCACAGCAATGCGTGGCAAACAGGTTTCTAAGTCCAATTCAAAAGAATTTTAGTAAAAACGGTATGGAAGGCGAAAGCATCTTTGCTGCTGTAGATGCACATTAAAAAGAGTAAAGTTTTCGACTTTATCATCATTATCAGTAAGGGTAAAGAATACGGTAAATTACTTTTTTTACGCTTCTCCAAACAAGACCAATAATTCCATTTCTCTTATCAATATTTTAATGATTTTATTTCAGTTGCGCTCAGAATCGCTACCAGAAGTGACCTAAGCCCCCCTGGATTCGAATCGTTTCTTATTTAGATTCTAAATTAAAAAAAATTTAGAATCTAAAAATAAAAAAAACTAAATCTCATCCGTCGCACCTGAGGCATTCAGGGTTCATTCAGAATAATAATAATAATAATATACTAGAGAAGGCAGAGAACTACCTCTGTACTACAACGGTTGTAGCGCAGCATTGAGGGCAACGCAGGTTAAGCGAACATTTCCGCACCAAAAACTAGGGGAAAGAGAGAGGATGCCGTCCTTTACATTTCAACACCAAAAACAAAGAGAAAGGATGCTGTCCTCTACATTTCTATACCAGAAACAAAGAGAAAGGATGCTCTCCCTTTAGCCTGCACGAGTGAAACTTGAACCTTATGGTCAATGGTATGATATTAGTGATCATACATGTTCACGTACATAGAAACAATTTTTGTATTAGAACAGCGATGTACTGAATAGTGCAAGTGGACCTAATTGGGAAAAAGAAACAGGTGCCTCGCTTTCACTTGAATTAGAAGGGGTCTAAAAGTTCGAGTTCATCATCTTTGCGTAGCTGAACTTAAAATGAACTTGCATTGTTTTTCTGTGGCAAGAGTAGTGAAAAAGCGCCTACAAATTTCCGCGAGCTTTCACTACTATTTTCAAAGTATGAAATAATCAATCTAGCTCACTCGAAACATTGTGAATAATACCTCCACCGCGATAATAATGTAAGCTTTCCAAGGAATACTTTGTGCATTTAAAGATAGACATTCAGTGAGTAAGTTGAGTTTAAACAATTATATTGCCACTAAAAGTGTAACTTCATGACAAACTGAAGTGAAGAATAAATCGATGATGGAATAACATGATGGTCAATAGGATCAATTTCATTGAGCATAACCCAACCACACAAACGGATAGTGATCCCTGGCAGCCTCAGTTGCAGTAGCCAGCTCGTCACGAGAGACTGAACCTCAATGTCATGTTAAATATTTCTTGGTAATGTAATTGTTTAAGGAATTGATCTCGTATGTAAGATCAGTTTCTTGATGTTACCTTCTAACCCAATTTTTCATAAAATATCTCTGTTCGTTGCCCTGCAATTAGCCCTTGTCTGCCAGCTAAATTCAGCCCAAGCAAAATGTGATTTAGCGGTTGAATTATCAAGTTTTTGATGCCTTGTGTGAGCAAATACCGCAAATTAATTTCTAAAGGAGCACGCTTTGATCTCTAATGTACTTGATCTTTAATGTAATACGTGATTGTCTCGCAAAGTGAGCGTCACACTAATGATGGATTCGCTGTATATGTACCTCCAGACAAATAAATTCTCCCTCCTCTCTTGAGGGGAGAAGTAGGTTGTTAATTCATCATGAAAATGCTCCTACATGGACGCGGTTATGATAGACGACACTATGAGTCTCGTG
This sequence comes from Platorchestia sp. MABIK, assembly GCA_014220935.1. Lineage (NCBI taxonomy): Eukaryota > Metazoa > Arthropoda > Malacostraca > Amphipoda > Talitridae > Platorchestia > Platorchestia sp. MABIK. The sequence continues at coordinate 103,319 of JACJUY010000601.1, read as the reverse complement.
AAGTACGTGTACAGTCAACCCACACAATTTCAGGTGTACTTCATCATCAGTGTCCGGAATTCTTTCCCTTGGAACGCTAAAAAATGTTACAGTATAAATTATATTATTAACTCAAATAACAAAATGTATTGAGTTTTACTTACATGATTTGTATGTTGGCGCTTATTCAGGACTTGGCTCAGATGGCGCCAATGGATTTTCATATAGAGAAAAGACTTGCTGTTTGAACTTGGATTCTTCCCGACCTGTGCCAGTTGCACACCCTTGCCGTGACTCAAAGTTTGAAATTCTCTAGCCCACTTCACTTTGTGTCCTCTCTTAACTGGCACACACTTCGCTCACGGAATAAGTTTCTTCTGCATAATGTTCATAGTGCACGTCTGGTAGAAAATAGGATAAAAAATGTGTCATTTATAAGGGATGCTATAGGATATTCAGAGCGATGTAGGTTTAGCAATTACTAAGATGAAAATTATTTGAAAAATACAATGAAACAAATATATGAAAATGCTTGACATCAAACTGGTACTGTGCAATTGGTTTTTATGATTTAGCGTGCGAAAGCAGTGACAAAATTATTTCAAATTGACTATTAAAACAAAGCTTTAGTCACACAAGCGCTAGAAAACATTTATAAATTATTCTTGGCAGTGATTTACAACTCCCTTTTTTCTGACACCGCATATTTATTTTTGTATTTTTATGAGCACACATCTAGTATCCTGCTGAACACTTGCCCCTATGCGGATACCTAACAAACTTTTTCTGTGCAGCAGGGAAAAATTTTAATTGCGTGTTCTTCTCACGAGAGAAATTACGGGAGTGTCTACCATATTTTACTCTACTTTAACGTAGCGGGCGACAAAACCTGCAATAAATCTTTTGTTTCTAATGGATCGCATTATGCATGAACGGTATCCTTCGGACCTTTTTCCAGGAAGAGATAACCTACGCTGCTAACCCTGCAGGACCTGAGGCCTTGGATATTTAAATGTTAAACCACAGAATGTTTCAAGTAGGCATTTGCAATGGCTAACCATGAGGTTTAACCACGATTGGTTGATTATTTATACACTGAAACACATTTTTTTCACGTACTAGGCTGAGTTTCGAAAATTAAGTACTGCTGTACAGCGGCAGATTAGCAAAATACAACAAAATCGGTACAACGTTCAGGTAGGGTTTAAGTGCTCCACGATGTCATTCACTCCTAACGATTGAATCAACGATTATCTCTAAACAAAATCTTTTCAAGCCACGGGAAATGATATTTGACACATTTTTTCCACGTTTACTCCATCATGATGTGCCAAAAAATACCGATTCTCTATCTTATTCAAATCAAGTTAGAGGGCATTCTCCCACACCGAATAAATACAATGCACTGCAGGTATCATGCCTTCGCATAACAAACTCCTGATAGGAATCTCGAACCCCAGAACGCGAAACAATAAAACATTCCACGAAGAAGAAAAAAGCTTATTATGTTGTCAGGTGGTGCAATCTGGAGGTTAACGAAGCCCCGCTGTATTTTGCATTCAATTCTAATACAGCCATACAAGAAAAGACCACGTTTGGACAGGCAGTGTACATAAATTAACGCTATCCTAGGGCGCCAGAAGGCACCTCTGCTGGCCCGGTTCTCCGTCTAGCGTGTTTGGATGAGCTGGTTAGAAACACGACTTGATTTTGCCATCATTTGCCGGAGGCGAGTTGAGTTTGCCGTAAATTTACAGTTGAAGTAATGTCATGCGCTGTGCAGCGAGCTTTACTCTACCACAGAGACAAGAGCGTTGCTCTCAGCCGCTCGAGCGGGGACACAATATGATCTTCAACACGTTGACTGCGACGTGAGGAACCGGTGGGGATTTTTATAGCGCTGCTGACAGACAAGTAGTCACACTATTTTCATAAATACTCAATTAAAACTAAATGAAGGCACGATCCAGTTAATGCTTGCTTTCCACAACATTGCTCACAACGATTGACTTCAGATTTGAGTTGAATATTGAACTTCAGTTTAACCCATCGTGGTCAATGTGTTAAATGATCAACTATCTAGTGGTTGAGATTTCAATCGAGGTTTTAGATTGGTAAACGCTGCTCTCAGCTGTTCGAGCTGGGTCAAAATCTGATCCTAGATAGTCGACAATCTAGAAATTTAGTTTGCAATTAAGGTTTTAGATTCAAAAACGCTGCTCCCACTTGCTGGAACCAGAGGATCTTCAGATGACCGACAATCTAGTGATCGAATTTTTCGAGAGAAGTTAAAATCAAAATAGCCGGCCAATAATTAACACATACGAACGGCTTCGGCTAGTTCTGATCTTGGCAGAAAGGGTGTTCGATTTACCAAAACTGGCAGCTGTTATTTGAGTGAGTTAATATCATTCCACTTGAATTTGATGAAATTGCCCCATCGATGTTCACCATGGCTCAACACCCAAGAGATAATGAAATAATGGTGCAGTTTGTTTCCATTCTGTAATTTAATGATGGACAACAGTTCAGAGACGAATATTTCGCCTGGTTCGGCGTCAAAGTTAGAAATTATGCATCTTAATTCAAAATTACGCTCGTACTGTAAACGAATTTCTGATTAACTTTCCGATAGGGTAAGGCAACTGGGTAAACTTTTGCATCATATCCAAGCAACTTTTAATCGAAAGCATGGCTTGTTCTTGTTACTATGAACTTGTTAGAAATTCACCCGGCGAACGAACCCGATTTGCGTACTAACGGCCCATTCGTTGGACCGGCAAAAAATTTAGACCTTAGTGATGTTGTATAAACCTTAATAATGGTCCGGTGTTATACAACGAACAGCGAATAACATACAACTAACATGAAAAATACGTACATCGATCAAGTTTTACAGAAAAATTTGTTTTCGAATTGAAAACTTTGAAAATTTTCCAAACCCATAATTCAAAACAACAAGATTCCGACCAAATCAATTCTGATACGCACTGAACGTTTATTTACGACCCTTCACCTTCGTGCGTAACTCAGAATTAATAAATCTGTTTACGAGCCTGCGCTACATTTGCCAAAATAACTTTATCGGTGATAAACTAACTAAGCTGCTTATTTTCAGACTGGATTTGTAAATTAGCCAGAAAGTTCTCAACCGCTTGGTGAGTCCGTCCCAAGTTCTTATCAATGGGAACGGGCAACGAACTGCACTTTATCTGACTGACGTCTGCCTCCTACCACCGCGCCGTAACTCCGCCAACTTCAGGGGTAGACTTGACTTTCGGGGCAAGACTGAGTATAAGGCGCAGGGTTGACTTCAAGAATGCGGCCTGACTTCAAGACTGGGGCTTGACTTCAAGACTGCGGCTTGACTTCAAGACTGCACCTTGACTTCAAGACTGCGGCTTGACTTCAAGACTGCACCTAGACTTCAAGACTGCGGCTTGACTTCAAGACAGGGGCTTGACTCCAAAGTGCAAGATTAATTTATGACAGACGCTCTGCTCAAGGAGACAGCGTGGATTTAAGGCAGAATGTTGATTCCAGGGCGTAGACATAATCTAAAATCACTCACTAAAATAAAAATAAAACATGGCTTTAATTTTGGGATATCACTTTAAATTTCATTCTGACGGAACTTTTCTAACTTCACAGCCTCCACAGAAGCCTGTACAATGATTCACAATAAACCTTGAACTTCAAATGGAACAGGCGAACGATGTAATAAAGTGGCCGCTGTTCTACGCGTTGCCCACTGTCCTACTTTGGAAGTAATAACCGCAGTGGAAGTAATAATCACTGATTCGTACCTCAGTGAAGTAGTAACCACAACTTCACACCGCGGGGAAGTAACAACCACAGCTTTACACCGCGAGGAAGTAACAACCACAACTTTACACCGCGGGGAAGTAACAACCACAACTTTACACCGCGGGGAAGTAACAACCACAACTTTGCACCATGGAGAGGTAATGACCACTGATTTCTATCACTGAAAGGTTGAACCCTCAAATTTTAAACGCGGAAGGATAAAATCCACAACTTAGCACGATGTAATACTGTGTAACAGATAGGTGGTACGTCTTTACAGTTTCGAAGGATTTTCCCTAAAGCTTTCAGTAGCCATCAAAACGGGGATAAGAATAGGGACTCCGTTCGATGCTCAAAAAGTCGAAAGTGGACGCATGTAACGGGTGCCTCTAGTCGAGTGCCCCTAGCGTGACTATCATTACTATTTGACAATCAAGGGATTTATCTAATCAGATGGTTCAAGAATTAAGTGATATGACGGTGTTCCAACAAACAAATGATTTGACAATCTGGGGACTTAGCAATCACGTGCCACGAGAATCCGCAGATCCGACAGTCCGGGGATCCGGTAATTGAACATCTTGGTGATCCGGTCTGGTAACTTGACATTCGTTAGATCAGATAATCGAGTAGTCCAAGATTTAGGTGATCAAATTATCAGCTAGTCCGATAATAATCAGACAATATGGCGTAATCGAACATTTGTGGAATCAAAGTATTATGTGATCTGATAATAATCAGACAATATGGGGTAATCGAACATTTGTTCAATCAAAGTATTAGGTGATCAGATAATAATCAGACAATATGGGGTAATCCAACATTTGAGAGATCAAAGTGTCGCGTGATCCCATAATAATCAAACAATATGACAATCATGATGACTCAATCGGCATTACGGTTGTTATTCCTTTCTGATCTATACTTTCATTGACAACAACAATGAAACCATAAAAGTCTTGAACTAAAACGTTCTCATAAAGCCTCACCTGAAGAAGGAATTATTTAGTAACTTTTAACCATTAGTCTTTAATTAGAATTTTACAGAAAAGATTACCTACATTTTGTAAAGACGTAGAAGTAAAATGCGTCACGAGCAAAATGCAAGCATAATGTATGGTGCATCTTCAGCCAGAAAAGCAAATTTGTCTTCTTTAATGCATTATGAATGTAAATGAATTGCAACCTAACGCAGCGTCGCAATTTTACACCCTTGAGGTTCTCTGTTTAATAGGTCAGCTCCAGTTCAGCATTTGAATGTCAGTACAATAAGGGAAAGTTTTTCCAACTTTTGATAACCGTGGAAAAAATCGCATTTTAAATATTTCATTTGATGATGCCAACCATTGTAGCCCATGATGCCAACCTCGTAATAATTTCGAAACAGTTGCCAAGAACCTGAAGTGTATCTAAAATATTTCAACACTTCTTTTTTTGCGTAATTAATACTCATTGCCGCGAACGCTTAACTTCTCCTTAATGACGACAACCTGAGGCCTGTACGGCTTATTAAATTAGAGATCAGATCAACATACAGGCACATATTAAATTAGAAATCATTTCAACATACAAGCACAAATTAAATTAGAAATCAAATCAACATACAGTCACACATTAAATTAGAAATCATATCAACATACAGTCACACATTAAATTAGAAATCATATCAACATACAGGCACACATTAAATTAGAAATCATATCAACATACAGGCACACATTAAATTAGAAATCAGATCAATATACAGTCACACATTAAATTAGAAATCAGATCAATATACAGTCACACATTAAATTAGAAATCATTTCAACATACAGGCACACATTAAATTAGAAATCAGATCAACATACAGGCACACATTAAATTAGAAATCAGATCAACATACAGGCACACATTAAATTAGAAATCAGATCAATATACAGTCACACATTAAATTAGAAATCATATCAACATACAGTCACACATTAAATTAGAAATCAGATCAACATACAGTCACACATTAAATTAGAAATCAGATCAACATACTGGCCCACGAAAGCAACCCACGCGTCTGAAAATACCGCAAAATCAAGCCTCCGGTTTTTGCAGATGTGTGAGGCGTACGCTATCTTTAGTACCACCGTCCAACTCCACCAGCATTTGTTCAGTCTGGTCTTGCGAGTCGTTTACTAGACGATAATTCCCTGCCACCCAGGCACAGCACACGCAAATCTAAGAGCGAAGCAGCGCGTCAAATCTTAAACGTCACTCACTTAAGAGAGACTGACAGTTGCAGCTGGTCTTCATGATGAAGGTAAACCCCTCGATGAAAACACGAAGTTTTCAACGATACTTGCTTGAAGGTTAATTATAGCTCTCTGGACTTGGGGCTCTCTTTAACATGACTCGCTCAAAAAGACTGTCGCACGGATTGTTCTCTCATGAATGATGTCGGTGTTGCCATAGCAGCCTAAAACCAGGAAGGCTGCGAGGTGATGAGGAAGGTATTCGGACGTTGCTGTCGTAATTATGAGGGGTTTTCCGAAATGGTGAAATAAATAATGAATTAAAGCACGCAATAGAACGATGTTGTCTTGAAAACAAATAAAGCCATGAATAAAGGAAGATTTCAGACAATGCAAGCGCAGAGCAACATAACTCACAACGATGATTAAGTGCTGATCTTGTTCAGCGAAGCTCCGCAACTATACGTGCAATTAAATCAAAACTGACACAACATATTTCGAACTGTATTTACCCAGAATTTTTATAACAGCGAGAGATTAACGAAAAGTTTATTACCTACGACGAGCAAATCACACGAGTAGCGCTGGTGCAGCAGTTAGAGAAGCTCGTGAAATGGCCTTCACAGCAAACAAGAAGAGCAGCGCGCGTACACCGCTTGTGGAGTCAGCATTGGCAACAAATATGGAGTTCTTAATGGGACTTCCTCAGCAACGCACTAGAGTACCCCACCCACGTGCCAAAACGACGTTTGTGTTGGCGACCGAATGTTGAGGTTCCCATTTGTGCCATGTTAATTTCATTCCCAGGAAAACGTTTGTGTTATTGTACCATGCTAATTTCCGATTCCCATTTGTACCATGTAAATTTCATTGCCATTGCAACGTTTGTCTTGGCGACCGAATGTTGAGATGCCCATTTGTGACATGTTAATTTCATTGCCAAGACAACGTTCGTGTGGAGGACCGAATATCGAGGTTTCCATTTGTGCCATGTTAATGTCATTTTTAAAATTTTAATAATTATATTTTTATGGGGCTGCCAAAAAACAAAACAAAAATTTTTTTAGCGTGATAAATCAATCGGGTTGGATGTGGATCCAATGATTCTGTGACGACAGTGTTCGAAAATTATATTTATATAATTATAACACAATGAATTATATAATTCAAAGGGTTATATAATTATATAATTATAACATAATGAATTATATAAATGATATTTATATAATTATATAATTATAACATAATGAATTATATAATTCAAAGGGTGTTTTAGAAATGCTTCGGAAGCAGTTAGTGCCATATCAACAATTCTAAATGAGGTATTTAAAAACAGAGAGTGTGACAAGCCCCCTAAATTTAAGCAGAAGCTTTTAATCACAATACGGAGCTTCTAATCATAATTGCGTTCACTTTAAATTTCAATTTTTGATGATTCACTCAATAGTTATTGAAAATACTGTGTAATTCATGCAAATTGTTTATTGAATTCAAAATGACCACTAACTCGGATGACCTCAGACGTTTTCTTGAACACATTCCCATTCCGAGCCGAAAGTTTCCAAAACTATTCTGAGAACAAAATTTAAACCTGCAAATTTTGGTCTTAATTTGTTCATATACGAGTTGAAAAAACTATAATTGCAATCTCAGGAGTTTTTTAGCTTCGATTACAGAGTGAAAATTTCTCGGGGGACGGTTCATTGTTTTAGGAAAACTGTAGCGTCTTAGCTTATTTTTTCCAAGTGCACATAAAACTCCCCTGCTTGCCAGCCCCTAACCTCTGTGACCTCATGATCGTATAAATTGTCAACACCTACACGGAGAATAATTCCATTGTTGTAGTTATTGGAAATATGGCGAATGATTGTATATTTTAACTATTATAATTGAAATACACGAAGGGAAAGTATCTTTTTCATCGATCTTGATTTTCGATCTTTTCAACGAACGTAAGTATGAAAAATGACAATTCAATTCACCTACTCATCCTACTCATAAAAGAACTTCCGAGTTATATTTATCGGGCTCCCCAGTCATTAAAACTTCCTTAACCGTGAATTTCTATCCATTGGAGGATGATATGAAAAAGGACCACGCTTTTATCATTTGTATAACAAAATTCTAAATGAAAGACAACGCTTGAAACTGAAAAATCGTTCGAGCTTCGCTAAGCACAGTACGCTCTGTGGAAACTGAGAAGGCGCGTATCAGCCTTGTCTATTAATGCAAAAATTGAGCGCGACACGGTGAAGCTTCAACGTTCTTGTCTAATCTTAATAATGACAAGTTTTTCAGAAGATTTTGGGAGTGGACGACGCTTATCGAAAACATCCATCTTGGGCGACACTCTGGAGCTACCTTAAGAAGATAGCCCAACTGCATGTAAGTCGTCGTCCTAATGTTGCATACAAGGTCTCTAACTTTCAGGGTGAAGAAACGTCTATTCTTCTTCGGGTTAATTGACGAAACCCAAAATGACAGCCATTCGAAGAGACAACTCCTAATTGGGTCATTTTGTATGTAAAGACCAACGTTCTTCAGGTTAGGAAAAAGATTGTTTGCCGAGTTTCACCGCCCTGAGTCAGAGATCTGGAAAATATATACGCATTCACTAGCTTCGAACACACTACATTTTAATAGAGGTATAGCGTTTTTTTTTTAAATTTCTTAGAAAATTTACGATGTAATAACCATGAAAATCAGCCCACAAGAATTAAGTCGATGTCATCGACGCAATATTCGTCTAAATGTACCTAGTGCGTTTACGAAAAGAGGGATTTCAAAACTCTCAAGATTATGTCTCTCACTTTTACGCCTTTGACACACAATCCTGTAGATCTCGTCGCCAAGCCTGAGCAAGGCAAAAAGCGTGCCGAGTTGGCAGAAAAAGTTAACTGAATTGACGGTCCAGAAACTGAGGTCTCGTTCAGATCGAATGTCAAGGCTTCTAGACCAGCGAGTTTATCAATAAATTACTTGCCCATCTCCTGCGATACAATCGTCGCAAAACAGGCAGCAACAAATAAAAAAATTAGACCCATGTGCAATTGGGTTCAATTCCTGAAAATGAGAGACTCTCTGTAACTAAATAGGTTCAATTAAGAAATTTACTCGAATGTACTGGAGTTTCTATGGGCAGTTTATGCGGTGATAAAACGAACTAACTATTTTTGAAATGCTATAGTGACTACAAGTCTTTACGTAAGTTAACTTAATATATTTGCTATGATATAACGGCTGTAAATTGTTGAATTTCAATACATCAGAATGACACTTCCGTTACTTATACTTGACATGATAACTATACATAAGTACTTCTAAAGACTATAGTAAGGAAATTTATTCGATATTTAAACTTTTTCATGACACTGAACAGGCACTTGTAAAATCGTTTAAAAAATTTCCCCGAAATTACTAATATATTTCAAATTCATAGGGCCTTCTTCCACGGTCATTTAGCTTAAAAAGTGAAAATAATCCCCAGTGACAAAGACGAAACATGAGAATGAAAGCCTATCGATGAAGTCCACAAAATTAACTGAACATAAGTCACGGTGTTCAAGACACGCGATTCCACTGGTCACTACCACTGGCCGTGACTTAAATAAACATCATAAACATCGGCATCTACGGATGCTTTATTTCCAATTAAAGCATGATACATATCACCTTTTACATTGGTTTTTCAAATGCCTTATAACTAACACCAGGACGCCATGACACTTTCCCCCGGTCGAAGACCGGTACCCATTTCAGACACCTGGGTCGAGTGGGGTATTGTGCTTAGAATTTTTCTCCTATACCCAACAGAGAAAATCGCCAACAGCGCCGAGACTCGAACCCGGGTCTCCCCGCACGGAGTCAGGTCCGCTACACACACGGCTATGACGAGCAAAACTACTACAAAACTTAAACTACTCACTGATGAGTTGAAATGAAATAGTGAGTGTTGTTGGTCGAAATATATGAAATGTCATCAATACGGAGTCTCAGGGGTCAAACGAAGGTCGTTTATTAGTTTGCCCTATCGTATATTGGCTACTGATGGTGTCGATAAGAAGCGTTCGAGCTGGTGCCACTAACGACGCTGCGTCAGCAAAACAGGGACAGACGGCACATGTCAGTGGCACTCTATCTCTCTCCTACTAACAGACGGTTGAAGCGAGCCCGAAATCTCCCAAGGAATGAATTATTTTAACGGCAACTCAGAGAGCCACGCGAGTGCATGCAATTAAAATGAGGTTATGCATTTCTCAATATTAAAGCTCAGTGAACTTTCCATTGCTGAGCTCAGCAATTTTTCACTAGAGGGTAAACTTAGATGAAAAGAGCTTTATACCAAAAATCTATCAAGTTTTAGGAGGGACGGCGTTTTAAGGTGAGACTTTCAAAAATATTTGGATGTACAACAGCTGTGCATGCCGCGGTTAACAAAACTGAAACGCACAATTGTGATGAAATGGGAGAGATGGCAGAGTCTCTCATAATTTCCGAGCATGAAAGAGAAAAATTGACGTGAAATGCACGTTAACGAGGTAAAAAAAATGCAGGACGATTCGCCAGTTTTTCTCAGATGGTGCCAATTAATCTCTGACCACGACGTGAGCCGCCGGTGGTCACTGATGGAACTTTCGTAATGATGCTGACCGACCAATAGTCACAATCACAATTTTCATAAATTCTTCATCAAATCTAAATGAAGGCATGATCCAGTCAATGTATGCTGTTTTCAAAATTGCTTATTACGATTGACTTTAAATTTGAATTGAATATTGGAATTCAGTTTAACCCATCGCGGTCAACGTGTTGAGGCTAATCAGCAGCGGCAGGAGCTCGATTGAAGGTGCATACGAGGGCAAAGCTAACGGGTAAAGTTTTCAATTCCAAGATAAGCGCAGCCTGGTTAGCGTTTCATCTGGTCAAAATCCTAAAACTAAGTTTATTTTCAAATGAAATTTGTCAATGAAAACCATCCAGCATCTGGCAATTCAGCAGGGTTGCCAGATGTTGGGTAGTTAATTTTTTTATTGGGCTCACAATTTTTGGCCTCAAACTTATTGGAAACTTAAGTTTGAACACTGAATTGGCATTTGGTCTCAAAGGTTATTTGATAGATGTTCAAACGGGAAGATTTTGGTCATTAAAAAAGCCAATCTGCTCAAGATAAACATTCGCCACAGAGAGTCGAGTGTAAACACACCCAGTGCCATCTTAGTGTCAACTGTCAATAGCTGTATACCGTGACTTTTCAATGCAGTATTAGTGCATGTCCCACAGCCACTGTGTGTGTGTTTAGAACGTACCAAAGTCAAATAAACACGACCAGTCAGACACTTTCAATGTTGAAGTACAGAAATTCATCACGCGGATAAAATAAATGTTCAACTGATGTGAAAATAAAATTCATTCAAATTTTGGAAGCTAAGGATATCACCGGTTGTATTGATAGGCACATATATATATTTGGATTCCATAAAATTTTTGCTTCGCTTCCATGAATGTTTTTTTTATGGTATGAATAGTTTTCTGGTGGATCTGCAACAAAAAGTTGGACTGTGTAGAAATCCGGCGACGCAGATACTCCGTTTCGGAGTTCAGCTGTGCGTGAACGCCCAAAAGAGTTAGAATTTGAAAAATTTCTATCTTTTCTTGCTTCAATTCGAATATGATAGTAATAGGATGAAATGTATTGCAGCTTTCCAACGCTTAAAATGTGCCTTTTCTTGCCCTAGACGGATATCCCTCAAAACTTTGTGTATTTTTTTAGCGTTTCATGGATTTAACTACGCGGCTAAAGCTCTATAATACATACTGATGTTGACCACGCTGCACGAACCAGTTTTTGAAGCCTCAACCAACCTGCAAATAGAAAAAAACATTTCAATATACATTGTTCTTCCAGAAATAACGAACTACTGAAAATTAAAGCTAACTTAATCGGAGCTTAATTAGATCAAGTGACTATGCAGGAAAGTAAACTAACTCTGAGTCACCAAATAAAAGTTGAATTTTCTGTAGCCATGTCAGAGCGGGTGCTGATCATAGAAGCAACCCTTGCCCTCAGTGACAGCGTAGACTACGTGGATTAGTCTGTGAAACTTCAATGAAAACCAGTCAGAACCTCGAGACCAAAATTAAATATAGCGATTTTAGACTGTGTTAAAAGTTCATACGTTTCTAAGTGCTGGCAAGACATCCGGACTCGGAAAACGAAGACAAACGCGTACACCGAAATTTTGAGCGATCCAAAAATACGAGGAATTTTTTGTAGTGAATTCAATCACTTTGCTTTTTTAGTAGTGGAGTTATATGAATAGGACTTTTACTGGTTTGGTTAGATCCAGGTCAAAAAGTAGTTTACCAAACTTTGCTAACTTTTCAAATTGATTGCATTTAATCAAGTTTAAACATCATAAATTAGAAAAGTTAACGTCACATGTTAACTGAGGCTGGCTTAGCTGAAGTTCAAAACTAAACTCAAATTAAAGCAAATTTTAGCGATAAATTTTTGAATCTGGAAAATCATAAATATGAAATGGATCGTGTCTTTATTTAGTTTTGAGTATTTAGGAAAATTGAGTTCGTAAATACTGGTCGGTCAGTAGTTCCAGTGACCACCGGTGTAGTTAAAGTGACCACCGGTGTAGTTACAGTGACCACCGGTGGCTCTCGCCGCAGTTAAAATGTTAATAATCATATATTTTGAAAGTTACTTCAAAATCACTGAATTATCTTCTGTCCACAGTGTGTGTTTCTGAGAGTTGTGACAGTCATTTGCGCAGCTTAAATTTTCGTGAGTTTGGAACAGCTATGGAGCACCTAGGTCGAATGCTCAATTTAAGAGAAAACCGGAGAAGTTTGTGAGATTGATGTAGCTGTACAAGTTTGTGCGAACATTTCAATCTTAGTTAAAAATGGGGGTGCAATGTGTTTAGTAAAGGAAACATTTCTTCTGTGACAAGGAAAGCCTATGAAGCACAGTGTGTTCGTTGCATCACGATGGAAACAGTTTTTATTCACGATTTGTGCCCTTAATCAAAACAAAATACAAAATTTCTTTTTAAATTTAACGAACAGCCTTAACTATTACGCACTTGAACCTCGCAGAGCACCAAAGCCAGCAGTGGAGCACATTTCGAGGAGAACATCTCGAGTGAACACTCAAAACGGTCATTGTATGTCGCTTCATTTTTTACGCTCTCTGTGAACGAGTTGGCAATATTAACGGATACGTCGGAAGCAAAGTGCAAGATCACGAAGAAAATTTATCCTCTTGCTCATCCAAGTAATGTCGAATGGCATACACGGCTGTCAAAGAACAAGGGGCACCTGAGACCATGAAGAACCTATTAACACGTTGACGGCGCTGGGTTAAAGTGAAGTGCAATATTCATCTCAAATTCAAAGGAAATTTTAGGAAGAAATTGTGAAAATGGCAAGCATTATCTGGATCGTGCTTCCATTTAGGGTTGATTAAGAATTCACGAAAATTAAGTTTGTGACTGCAGGTCGGTCAGCAGCATAATGAAAATTCCCTCCGTGTACACTGGCGGCTCACATCGTGACCAACGTGTTGAATGAAAATGAAATGCTGAATGAAAAGCTGAACTTGTGACCAGCAATTAGTTGGTCTCAATTTAGTCCAAATCTCAGCATCCACAACCACGTTCAAAAAATTTGAAGGAAGTGTTCAATAAGTGGAAGGTGGTTTTAACTCCGTAAAAATTGTTTTGCCCTTATTGGTATAAAAGGTACTCGGTTGTGGAATATTTATGACGTGCAATAGAGAAGCGGCCAATTACGGTTATTAAATGGGACGAGGATGAGACCTACGGAGCTCGAGCGATCGCCCATCCCACGACCTGTCTCGTACAAATTCAGGGATGTGCTGAAAACGACTAAATGTAGAGGTGAGCATATTATATAAGCATGTAGTTAAATTTTCATTGCTTTTATTCCACACTGAGTATTTTTCAAGCATTATTATTTGTAAATATTTGAACAGGTTTGATATCATTCGATGTCCACTTTTTATCTTTCTCGTGGGCTTGTGGTGAAGGGCAGAGGCGTTGACTATATTTGCGAACACAATAGATGACATTGAGACCTTAATGTTTTTAAATACGTTCAGCTGTTTTCTTATATAATGACAATCGTTGATGGAAAAAATTCATACATTTTAAAAATTTCAGGCATTTTAAAAACTTCACTAACTTGAATTACAATATTTTACTCGCATACTCTAACAAGGGAAACGTGCAGAAGCAAAGCAAACGTGCATCTTATATTCATCAGTTACTTTTCAAACGAAAAAGCGGGGTTCTTTCCCAGATTAGCTCCGCCACTAATACAACACATAAGTTCACCAACTTGTAACTCTTAAAATAATATACCTATCGACTTCAAATTACTCTTAAACGAAAGAATGAAACATTCTTTCTTTCCATATCGTTGACGGTACGGAAACGGTTTTCTGTAGACTGCATAAATTTCTAGCTATACACATCTGACTCGCACGCCGTCATAACACATGCCCCTAATGCAACACATAAGTTCATTCACTTGTAACTTTAGAAATAATGCACCTATAGACTTCAAATTACTCTCAAACGAAAGAATGTTTAATCGTTCGTTTGAAAGTAATTTGAAGTTGCTGGGTGCACTATTTCTAAAGTTACAAGTGAATGAACTTATGTGTTGCATTAGTGGCGGGGCTTATCTGGAAAAGATCCAAAAGAGGAATTCAATTTGAATAAAATTAACATTTCATGTTGATAATGAGTGGAGCTCACAGTGCTTCACAAGTAACACTGGAACAAGTTTAGTACAGAGTTCTAACTTCAAAATTACCACAATCATAAGCTGCAAAGCCAACTCCGAAGAAATGACGTACGTAACATCTATAGGTGGTATATTCTAGATTTTTCCATTTTTTCTGTTCATGAATGAATGAAAAGGAAATTAAGCTTTAGAAGAGATTATAAAACACTTCACTAACACTAGTTTATCTGGATTTTTGCGTTGCGGACAAAATATGAAGTATTTATTCATCAAATTAATAACACATACATTTAATACTTCACATCGTATAGTTTGCTACACCGCACGTGGAGCAGCTCGATTATCGTCCGTAATGAAAATGATCACAATAGTTCGAATTTGGTGAGTCGATGTCTCGCTCAACATGCCAACTCGAGTTCAGCGAACGGCAGACTTGTTAAATAAACGCTTGCCAGAGGGGAAGTCAATGAACTTCATTTCTGCAAACTGTGCTCTAGTTTACTTAAACGCTGCCCAGGCTTGAAGCAAACGAACTTCATTTTATTCAACTGTGGCCTCCAGTTAACCTGAACTGTCGCCAGACTGGAAGCAGACGAGATTCATTTCTGTAAACTGTGGCCTCTAGTTAACCTAAACGCTTACCTGGCTGGATGCAGACGAGATTTATTCCTGCAAACTGCATTAAAGCGACGCTAAGCGAGAAAACTCACGCCTAACCCAAACAAGACCCAGCGTCATAGAGAAAAGCTGTAATCCAGTCTCTAACTCGAGGCAGTTTTGAAGATGGCATATTTTGATCAGTACGCACTTAAGCGAGGCTTCAACATTTTGACTGCGATGTGACCCACCGGTGTTAACCGAGGGAATTTTCATAATACTGCTGTCTGAACATCAACCACAAACTACTTAATTTTCAAAGAATGAAACCGGAATCTATTTAATGTTCGTTATTTTTAAATTTAATTCGAAAATTTACAATAATTTGAGTACAATATTGAACTTCAGCTTAACCCGGCGCAGTTAACGTGTTAACTGAAGGCACGAACTGTCTGAGTTGAAAACTGACTACTTCTAACATGCCGATGTTCACACTGAAAAATGGACACTGATGAAACTCGTGCATGTCAGACGTGTATCGCGTGTGTTTCCACGCTGCTGAGGTCAGACATTTGCTTTAATAAAACAGCATCGTCCAGACGTGCTCTTTAAATGCCAACTCGCAAACAGCCACTTGGGCCTTGTTAGTTCACAGCTGGGTTGAAGAACAGCAATACAAGCGGACTCCCCAATGAATTCAATGTAAATAGATGTGGCATTTTTCACATGTTCGTTCGTTATGCTGAAGCTCATTTATTAGGCTTCATTTCTGTCGTGATTTCTTTGCATAATTCAAGAAATTATCTTGCCAGACACTCAATAGACGGGAAAATGAGCGCAGTCGAGGAACGAGTGATACGAGGTTCATGACACAAACCCATTTTATGACGCACCCATTTTATGACGCACCCATTTTATGATGGCTGTAATGCTGATCATAAATATTCGTCACGGCGGAGTATTTCGTACAAGCTCTTGGCTCTTTCCAGCATCGAAGGCACAGTGGACAAGTGTGTTGTGGCCTAACGAAGGAGGTTACCACTTCCTTTACATCAGTTCATTTATTCTAAAATGAGCCATTTCGTTCATTTAATGAGAGCCCACAGCCATATTGGGATTTTGAAAATCAGCGTGGAATAAAATTGCGGTTCCTGAATTTTTTTTTTAGTACACCAAACGCGTAAACGTTGCGCCAACAAGTTTATGACTACAATACTTAAATGATTTCAACAATTAATTTTCAACATGAAAAAACTATGAATCAAAATGCCATCAGTGTCTCATCCCTGGTGCGAACGTGTACACTCTCGAGATCTGCTTTATTATGGAAAATTCTAAACGTTCTTTAATTTTTTTGTTATTTTGTGTTGTAAGAGCTCGAAAACGCCTAGGTACACCGGTTATGTTTATACATAGAAATGAAAGTCGGCCTCTTTAAAGGGGATATAATGATCAACGTCAAAAATGATGCAAGGAATGTTTCTTGGATAATGATTGAAAATACCACAGTGAGAAGGATTCTCTGCGGAGCAGAGATGAGTTAATTTTTCTAACCCTAATTTCTTTTTCTACAGCGTGACGATAATCTCGTCCTAAACACAATTTATTAAAAACAAATGTAGACATCGATTCAGAGTTCTTTCCTGCTGTTAGTTACTCATCATCAAAAATACTTTAAAAAACGATTAAAAACCGTTTGAAAATAAAGTTTTCAGAAAAGTCACAGTGTTTGGGACGGGGTTAAACAGGAAGACGAACTTTTTTAATTCAACAGGATAGTTCGCAATGCTTGAGACAAATTTTTTAATAGCTCTGGACTTACCGCGATAGTTATTATGCTAACTAACTCTCAGCTTACAACATGATTATTTGGGCCAAGTGCCAACAATTAAAATTTAAAATTTGAATTTCTTTTAAATTATAGATTCGAGCAAAAGAGCACTGATCAAACTTTTAGTTAAGAAATTCAGTTTGTTTAAGGGTTAATTATAATTTGAATTTTCGAATTTTACAAGCTTTGAACTTCAAATTTTACTTCTTTTTGCGTTTGCCCCCCAGCAGCTAGAAATTACCGAAACACCATTAATGCTTGAGAGCATTGTTTCGTCTTTGAAATTTGCATAATATTTTACGCTAAATAATAAGTTCAATATACTAAAGAAGTTACACTGACTCCAACGTGCAATAAAATGAGGAATGTTTATTGTTACCAAAGTGCATAAATCATTAAACGACGTCTACTTCACAGACATGGAATTTTTTCACAACGAATTTAAAGACGAAGCAAATTGCTCCGACTTTCATGATTTTTTAAATCTACGTAATTTAAGCACTTAAATCTGTTTTATACTTTCCCTACCTTCCACAGAATACAACAATTTCACTTCTGGTAGATTCACAATGTAACTTTGTAAGCATGGATCATAATTCAGAAAATTAGGGAATATAATTTAGATCATAATTGTCACATCATTTAGATAATTATTGTACAATAGTGGAACTTTCGCGATACTTGTTTCACGCAAAGTCAAGATAACTTTGGTGTACAATTCAAGTTTGTGCTTATGATAATATTGCTCGGAAAGTTCAAAGCTATTTTCGGAAAGTATAAATGCCGTGAAATTTGATTCCCTTCTCGCGATGTACGTTGCCCAGGTATATATCAGGTACGTCATGTAACATGAAGAAAAATCAAGAGCCGATCAAGAGATTAATACCAAAAGCCTTGCTGAAAATATACGTGTATATTAACGAAGGTATTATTTACTCTTTCCATAGTGAGTTAATGAAGAGTATTGCGAAACTATTCATGTTGAAACAAATAAATTGAATTTTAGTTGGCGTTAGCAGGACTGCGTTTCTTCTCGGCGAGCACATCACGCCAAGTATAATGGCAGGTTATCTTCGGTTTAAATTTGAAAGCTTTCTTATGTAAGTCCATTATATGGAAGCCAATATAGAAATTAACGTAAGAAATTTATGGCTGACGCCTGCGCGTCCATATAAAACGACCACGGAGTCTCGACCTTCTATTTTCTTCGGTTTGAGGTTTTAGCTTTCAGTGCAGCCGCGCATTCGCTCACTGCTGTAAAAAACACCGCCGAGAAAATTATTCCCTAAGTTGAATGAGCTAATTGAGGATTTCATCCTTGATTTCTATGAATAATTCCATCTACTTATTTCAAACTGGAATAGACAGCTGTGTTCATGTCAAATCAAACAGACGCTCTCAAGTGTGTTCGCCATTTGAGATCTGCGAAAGAAAAGTCACAGCTGTTGAAAAAGAATTCAATGTTTTCAGGTAACTACAACAAATTTAATACAACGAGAAATATACCATTGAAGTCTTAGCAGTTACTGATTTTCATTACTAGAACAAAAAATTCATGCGTCTTTTAACTCCCATTCATTTAATGAAAGCTTGTACTGGGATGAGAAGTTTAATGACGTGCGAAATGAATTTTCTCCTTGAATATAGATGCAAAGGCGCATAATTATTCTTCAGTGACAAATAACCTTTTCCATGTGTATCGAGTTCTTACTTATTTGAAAATATTCGCGAAGAGATGTTAGATGTTCATATGGTGATTGGACACCAACGTCGGATGTTGTACAAGAAACCAAGCAGGGCGAGTATGTCGACTCTCGAACTCAAATTTATTTTCCACTTCCCCTCCAATGGAATTAACACTTTGACTGCGACTACTAAATTTTAAGTTCAATGTCAAACTCGAATTTAAAGTCAATTGTAGTAAGCCATTTTGAAAACACCAAACATGAACTGGATCGCGCCTTCATTTAGCTTTGATTAGGCATTTATGAAGATGGAATTTGCGACTACTGGTCGGTCAGCAGCATTGTGAAAATTACCTCCGTGTACCACCGGTGGCGCACGTCGCAGTCAAAGTGTTAAAATGTGTCAAGTTTGCCTTATTTCATCATTTGCTTCACTAAAACAGCAAATACGGTATAGAATTCATTGAAGGTAGTTTTACCGTGCAGAAAAGCTGAACAGATGTTCACTTTCCTCACATCGCAGATTCGCTAACAATTTAAAACGGATGATAAGCTTATAAAATTGGTCATTTTAATCAAACAACGGAAATCGAAAACGTTTCGGAAACCAGTTCAGTCATCAGTTCTGTAAAATATCAAGTATGGTCAAGGTTACTTAAGAATGAAATCACAGATCGATGAAAAATTCCAGACTCGTTATACAGCAAAATGAAGAAAAGGAAAAATACAGAAAACACAGACAACAATGCATTAACTATCTGAAGCGGATATGAGCTAAGCATGTTATCTGATATCTGTTTTTCCTAAAAATTTGTAGCGATTCTAAATTGCTAAGGTTAAAATTACGAAAAGAATTCTTAATCACTCTAAAATCATCACAAATAATTAATGCGAGTCCCATTAATTGTTAGCTGATTAGCATTGCAGAGATGCAACTCAAACTCAATCATTTCAATTAAGAATTTAATTCATCCTTCTGTTGAATATCTCCGACTTCGAGTCATTGCAATTGGAATCTTATATTAGCATTACAGAACCGTAACATCACCCCAATCATTTCAAGTATGCTCTTTGATTTGTAGAAGTCTCGAGCCCCATCCATCGGAACGGGCCGAGCATCACTAACAATAGCGCAGGCTCATTTGATCAGGTGCTAACGCTCTAAAGTTGGCACGGAAGTCGCTTCTTGGCATTCCTCTTGGCACGTCTTCAGGCGCTGCATACGTGCCTGGAAGCCTTTCCAGCACGTTAAACAAAGCCATGACCAGCTCAATGGGCCGGTCAGGAGCGTCTGGTATGTTGCTCTCCGCCGTGCGATACGAGCTCTCTTAATATTCTGGATGCCCATTTGATTAGGAACAGAACGAATGCTATTGGCTGCCGACGACGAATAGCCGATTGTTCAATCCGCCGCTCTCTATGGCCGACGCGAATTCCTGGATAAAGAGCCGAGAAAATGTGCCCATGTGAATACTGCTCGCATCACTGTAGTATTTTACTTTGAGGACAGCCACAAAGGGTGTGCAATGTTAAAATGTTTTTACTGGTCCGCAAATCTCAAGCTTTCTATTTTGTTACGAAAAATTGACATGAATGCGAAGAAAAAGTAGTTTTGGTTTTCGTAAAGATGCATATCGTCAACTACTTCTTCGTATTTAGGTTTCCAGGTCTAAATCTAACTAATCTAATCTGATGTGTCTTTTTTCAGCTCTTATTACTTTCATCTTCATTAACGTCTTTCTTCAATTTTTCAGGTTCTAAGCACAGGTTGTGGGGACACCCTCTATACGTGGATTCCCCGTTCCTTAAATTCCGTGCTATATGAAACCTTTCTCTTTACCCTCTTGGAAACATCTTTATTTTGGTTAGGGAGGCCTAAATTAACGTACAATTATAAAATGGATAATCCTTGCCATTGCTATTGGTAGGTCTTCGGGACTTTATCTTTCGAGCCTACTTTACATCTTTCAGTATTTATACATACGCTATTTTATCTTTGTGTTTTCTTCCTCTTCAATTCTAACTTGCAGTTTCAAAGCGCTGGATATTCTGCGGGAGGATGCATCTTGTGCATGGATTTCCTGTTTCTAGCTGTACATACTAAATGGTCTTTTCTCCTCGCTGTCTTCGAATTACATTATACTTGGGGAGGTAATCATAACCTGAAACTAATTTCAAACCTATAAACTTCACTTTCTCCTGTTCAATATCTCCAAAATGCTTTTCTCACTTATTTAGGAACGTGGCAGATAGAGGAGAAGTCATCCTTCAGATGCGTTACATTTGAAACAAACCATCGTATACAGTCGCATCTCATCGATACAAAAACAGCGCTGGAAAAACTTGCGCGAATGGAAAATGTTTTCTCCCAAACTCAGCATATATGAAACACAACTACAAATTAGATCTAGTCATGTCGCTTTCTGAATTATCAGTCTCCAAACAAAATGCCAGAACTCAATTATTTCACTCGAATGCAGAAGATTATGCAGATGAGGATTTCTCCTACGACTTCCCATATGGTCTTGTTCATAAATAATTGCCCTGCTTTTCAGATCTACGCTGAAAAAACTTCACCGAAGTTCAATCCTTTATGATCCAATAATTCGTTGCCCCGAATCTACAGCAGAGAAACCATTATCATAAGCGTAGTAAGTTGGAGAGGTTGGTGTCGGCCATGTTGGAGAGGCCATGCATCATGGAAGCTGTCATGCAGAAGTGGATTATCATCACAATATGGTCTAGCGATGAAGTCCGGAGAACACTTCTTGCAGTCTGCTAAACAAATACACGCGGAGCAATAGCCCTCGAGAGCTCAATAAGCGAGTTAGTTACGTCTATTGACCCAGTGGGGAACAAGCATTAGAAAATGTTTACTGGTGTCCGGGCGAAATATTTACGATCACAGATTGAGTGCCGACGTTTCTGGATTGAATTCCGTAGAAAGCGTTCGGTGCTCGACAAGGGAGTTAAAATTTGCGGATCCTTTCGCAGAAATTTTATGGTGTCTGCACCCGTGTAACCTTTGACGTGGAGCCTTAAGTTTTGGCCTCGAGTGAAGGTTAGGAATAAAGTACGGTTGTAAGTCCTTATTTGTCAAGTGCTCTCTTGGCACGCACTGACCGAGGTATCAGCTACGAAGAATAGGTGATCATTTTGTCGTTTGAACAGGTTTGAAAGGGTATTGAAAGCTTGGCCAAAAGCTGGTCTTTCTCTGAAATATTTAGTTCTTTTGAGCGTTACTGCTCTCTTGCAGGTATCTGTAAATTGGATGGTTAAGCAGCGGTAAAGTTTACTATCTGGAAGGTTCTGCGTAAAACAAAAACTATAAAAATCTTCACATTTACTTTCACATTCACATTTACAGAACGAAGAAACATCGTTTCCTGTAAAAAAGTCAACTTCGCGGGCTCAAATGTAGTCGAGTCTAACACTAACGGCATAACTGCAATGGCTTAAATAGCATATATGACTTGGGATAAATTGAAATAATTTATTGAAATCCAGTCGCTAAATATCGAATTAGAACTCAAAATTTATCAACATTCACAATTTCAACACGTACTCGTATTTATTTATAACTATAACTATAACTGTACAACTGAAAAACTGGAGGAAACGATACCTGAGTCTTCAATATTTAATTTCCGTATAGAATAACTCTCTTCTAAATAAATTTTGGTTTCAATGCTGTACAAGTAAATTTTCGTACTGTAATATCGACTGAAAATTCATTAATGCTAAAAATCTGTTTCTTGTGAGACCAATTGACTGAAGAAACAAGTTAAATGCTCACTCTTGATCACTGCATCTCATCTAAAAATATTTTGGTTGCAAGTGTAAAAAAATCCCTTCAAGCATACCTGTAATATTTGACTGGCATGGTTCATATTTAAAAATAAAAACAATTTATTGCAACGAACCCTGCACAGCCCCCACGGAACCGGTGTAGGGAGAGAAGCCTGCCATCAGAAGGCAGAATAACATGTCAACTCGGGCAGCTCAAACTAAAATTCAGCACTGAACACTGGTCCAAAATCAATAATTAAAATCAGTTCCAACATTCACCCCTGAAAATGCCTAACACACAGTTCAAATTAAAGATAATCTCAATATAAAACTGTAAAAATTGTAAACCTACTGAACTCAAATTAAAGTCCATTTTAACATTCAACCTTGAAAGCGGCAAACTCATCGAACCATTAGAGACCATTTTAATGTTAAATTTCAAAAATGGCTAGCTTACTGAGCTGAGTTGAAAATCAATAATGGCATTCAACACTGAAAATAGATCAAATTAATCGAAACGTGCTTATATTTCTTTTCGATGAAGTATACCCGGTCTTCGAAAACTTATAGTAGACATTTTGACAGTATTTGAAAAAGCCCGAAAGAACGACTATTTCATGAATAAGTAAAATTCTTAACATTCATAGCATCCAAGATTTCGAATCGTAAAGATTGTGCGTCTTTGGGAAAATTTCCAACTCTGTGCTATCCAGAATGAGAAAACACAGGCAACAATTGTTAACTCTAATGGTCGTCTGAAAATAGTGAATACTGCGCAACAGCTTCGGCAGCATGAATCTTTGGCAGAATCTGAAATGACAGAAATAGATTTTTTTTGCAAGGATAATAATTATTGACACCGCAGGGCATATATCGCGGATGGTCCACGAGAGCACCTCGTGTCCGGGAATAATTGTTTCTCTGTAGGTTCCCGACGGGTGTTGACGTAGCGGGCGGACATTTTGAAGTCTTGTCATAATTCCGATTCGTAATAAAATTTATTTTGTACAACGAGTTCCCATCAAGTGCGACTGTAGGGGCTCGATCCCCACACACCCCTCAACGTTGACATTCTATGTTGCGATAACAAACAAACATCGGCATCTTAGGATGCTTTTTTCCAATCAAGCCTGATACATATGATCTTAAGCATTAGTTTTTCAAATGTCTTATAACTAACACTATATATAGGACACCATGACGGTTTCCCCGTGAAGCCGATACCCATTTCCGACACCTGGGTTGAGTGGGGTATTGTGCTTGAGCTCTCCCTTATACCCAACGGGGAAAATCGCCGCGCCAGGGCCGGGATACGAACCCGGGCCTCCAACATGCAAGGCCGATCCCTTAACCACTGTACCACGATAATGAATTATGATTATATTCTCATTTATCCATGAGTCTTTCTTCCAGGGAGTTTTTACCTCCATGCAAAGTGTGTACAACAAGTTTTCGAAGTGGAATTTGTGACCGCCGGTGTGTCATCAAACATTCAACGTGCTGTAAACGCTAACGAAATTGAGTAAGTTTGTTTGTTGTTTGCCGGGTCTGTCGAAACGAAGCTCAGTTGACCTCGTTGTTAGGCATCCTTGACCATTTTTTGGCCTTCACTACCACATAGCTGGCAAACGGCTTCTGTCTTTTGATAGCATAACAGGTAACGGCTTCTGCCTTTTGACAGCGTAACGGGTAACGGCTTCTGTCATTTTACAGCGTAACGGGTAACGGCTTCTGTCTTTTGACAGCAAACGGGAAACGGCTTCTGCCTTTGACAGCAAACTGGTAACGGTCTCTGCCTTCTGCCTGTAAGCTAGTAAAGGTCTCTGCCTTCTGCCTGAGCTAGTAAAGGTTTCTACAAATTATTATTTAGAAAAGATTCCAGAGGTACTCTTGACAACCGACAATACCACAGAAATCGCCAGTTCAGAACATACAGCGGTACTTGTCTTCCTACTTCAGAGTTGACAGCGGCACCTTTTTTGTGCCTCAGAATTGACAGCGACACCTCTGTTTTCCTTTCAGAGTAGACAGTGACAAATCTCTTTTCGTTTAAGAGTTAGCAGTGGAACAGATCTTTTCCCTTCAGATTTGACAGTGCCACCGCTCTTTTCCTTTCAGATTTGACAGTGGCATAGCTCTTTTCCCTTAAGATTTGACAGTGGCACAGCTCTTTTCCCTTCAGATTTGACAGTGGCACCTTTTTTAAGCTTCAGAGTTGACAGCCACACCTCTCTTCCTTCTTCAGAGTTGACAGCGGCACCTTTTCTTCTACTTCAAAGTTGTAGATGAACAGCCTCTCTCTCGCTGCAAGTCAGAGCAAATCGCATATTTATATTACAAAGTCAGCATGAATTACAGCTTCCAACATTACAGCTAATAACTGCACTAACCTTGTTGCGAGTACCACATCAACTTATCGGCGTAAATATTTACCTTTTCATCAGAATTCATGCAGGGTATTTTGTATACACACAAACCTGGTCTACAGGCGCAATTAAGATTGCTTAACTTCTCTTACACTTCGGTGTCCTCGGCTTCATTGCCTGGCTTAGAACACAAAATCTCTCGATGAGAAATAAGTCATAAACGTTGCCCCTGATTCATCAAAGTCCAATCCCTCGCAATTGACTGCCGTAAGAAGACCGCAGATGGCCACGTAACAAGGAATTTCAAATAGGTTCATTTGATCGCTTCAGAGACTTTGCAAAACCTGAGAATTATTGTCGTCACAGGCAAAAATCTCTATCGTTGCAATTAGTGTCGCGGGCAGCGTAACGAATTAATTACTTATTCCAAAAAAATTATTGAATTTGATGTCGGGCACCTAATTGCTATTTTTCTTGATTTTATTGTAGAAAACAATATCATTCTGATTTAATGAAACAATGTTCAATGAATTTGGATCATGTGAATTCAGGTTTAATGAACAAGAGTACACACTTTTAACCCTTAACCGTCGGAATATTTACTCGTATTTCCTTTGCTACAAGCATCATCAAACTGGCACTTACTTTAGGTAGTCACCGAAATCAGAAGGAGGACAAAACTGTCACTCGGCAGTGAACTCCAATCAACACATTACGGAACAAGTTCTACCTGAAATAAAACATATTAGCAGTTGTAATGAGTGTACCATATATTACATGCGAACCAGGTAAGGGTTAATCCGTTTCCAATCACGAGAATGAGAATGAAGAAATATATTGCTCGAAAGCAAAAAATTCAATAAACTGCCCCTCAAAAAATTAAACAAACACCAGATGGCCAATCGCTTATAGGTGCACAGATTTAGTGACTTTTTTCTGAGCACAACTAGCCCGGGATAATTGGTTCAAATCCA
Organism: Platorchestia sp. MABIK; assembly: GCA_014220935.1. Lineage (NCBI taxonomy): Eukaryota > Metazoa > Arthropoda > Malacostraca > Amphipoda > Talitridae > Platorchestia > Platorchestia sp. MABIK. The sequence continues at coordinate 77,282 of JACJUY010000601.1, read as the reverse complement.
AACTCGCTTCAAGAAATTTGGTTTCACTTTCCTTTGTTGCGCGAAAAGCGAGTAATTGTTTTCTTTCTTAGCGCTACTAATTCGGAATAATTGTTACAATTCTGATTTGCGTCCCGTAGTTTTATTTCACTTCGCTTCGTCACACGGAAAACAAGTCATCGTTTTATTTTTATAACGCGGGTTGTGCAGGTAATTGGTCAAAATCTTAACTTCCTTCGAGCAATTTTGCTTCAATTCGCTTCTTTACAATTGAGGCAAGCGATCAATTTACCTTTCTTTACCTCACGACATGTTGTATACTAATTCAACTCAAAACTACGTTTCTTGAGACCAAACTTCGCTTCTTAAACTGCCGTTCAAGGACGCTAGTCTCTTGTCACTCTCGTAAGTGAAGAGACAATTTATTACCATCCATTTCCTCTACCCAAAGCCAGGGCCTCGAGGGCAGGTATGGGTAGATAAGCCGTCTAACAATCTAACCACAACAAAGGCTTGTCTTGTTAACACCTCATTTTCTGGGCCAGAAGGAGCTGTGACGTAATGCAACTTATCTCAGCGACAAGGGAAACAAATTCCAGGCGAGAGATCTTAAATGAGGCCTACATTGGAAGGTAAACACACCTTTTTCACTGCTGGCTTGGCGAGAACAGAGTGAGTTGGTTGAGCAGTTCTTTCAGTAGGACGTCTGATTATATTCAGCATTTAACTTCGCATTGAATTCTACAGGTTTCACTCCCGCGCATTGTTATATGAACACTTATGAAAACTATTTTTTTTTGCTGAAAGATAACGAAACGAACTCGTTTTTTATTTTTCGATTAAATATTTCAAGTTTTCCTACGAAACTGAGCTGACATGCACGGCAATCAGTGGTTTACGAGAAAGCCTCTGAGAAATTCCCTCATCATCATTCCATCCGTTTTGATTTATTCATTCAATTTCACATGATGCGTTCGCGCAATGTTTCCCATCTCAGAAGAAACAAGCTGGGAATTCAATTTTAGTTTAAACTATGTTAAAAAATGTCTACATATTTGAATGTATTTGCACGGTTTATTCGTTTGCTTGTGTCAGTAAATATCTTAATGTCTTTGAATTCTGGGATCAGTTCAAACACAGCTTAATTAATCTGGGTTGATGTAATTTAAAAGAACCCCTTTTTGATTTTTGATAGGTGTTACCAAAAAATATTATACTAGAATTGAAATTTCACACAGAATTTTATTTTAAATGCCAAATTCGATTCCATCGACAAAGGCCATTACATTCAGACCAAAACTCAAGTTTTTATCACATCAGCGACATCGACGGACACGCAAGCTCTACGTTCGTCTGTTGAGTTTGTAAGATAAGTGTTCCCTTGGGCAAATCTCAAGCTTGACCTTTTCAAATAAAATTTGACAATGAAGAGCAGCATCTTTTGACGCTGTCGTATTACCAAATGCTCAGAGCTCTGTACGGTTGAATTCTGTTTGGAACTCAAACTTGAAATTTTCCTCGGAAATCGACATGGGGAACCTGTTCTCTGCAGTGCGACACTCAGTCTTCGAATATTTTTAAAAAATTTGTCTCATTTAACCGGAAATCACGGACCTAACATTAACAGTAAATCCGTAGTTATATGATGCAGCTCATCATTTTATAGCATATGCGTTTCGATGTTACGCAGTTAAGAATACGATAGTGCTATATCCGTAAAATATAAAGTCGTTAGCAATCCGATAGTTCATTTGTTTCCACACAGCGAAGCTTGCAGTACGATAGTATACTTGTTGCCATTGAACGTAATTTGCAATGCGACCTGTATACATGTACCCGCGTAACATAGTTTGAAATGAGATAGTACCTATGTATGCAAATTCTTAGCTACGTGACTTAGTTTGAAATACAATTGCATGTATATTAGTAGCTGTGTAACGTAGTCGACAGCCCGACGAGTTGGACAGATTTATTTGGAAAGCAATTCAACAGACGCGGTTCGTCGTAACTGCTAGCTATCCCTGCTTGTATTGGTGAATAAAGATATTCCGTAAAGTGGTGGAGCTGTGAGGATTTCTGTCTCAACTGATGAGTCATTGGACTGTGTGATAAATGGGGCTGAGACGTCAAATGTTTTTTCCCGTAGACGCGAACGATGATTGCGGAAACCCATTCTGTAGCCCTCTCAGCAAGAGAGTTATTATATCAATGAGAATTAGCGCTTCCACGGGAAGATGATAAGTCCCAGGCTGAAGATTAGACAGGCCTTCCTTATGTTGAAATAGAACGTTTGTTTGTTTTTAGGGACCATTTTTCATGATTCACTGCATTTCTTTTTTCAGCATCTCTTAATATCTTTTCCATCTGTAATCTCGTTTCATAAACTTCTTTCAATCTTGCTGCGTGTATGCGGAGGATGTGGAGACACACCTTGTGCATAAATATCCCTATCCTTTTTTCCATGCTAAAAAGGATCTTCTTTTTCATGTCCAGTGGACACTTTTTGAGTGATAAAATGTTTTAACTATCTTACAATCTAATCAAACGTGACTCGTTTTGAGACGCGGAATTTTTGTGATTTGAACCAAACGTTCAAAAGAAATTACACTCTGGACTACACACACCTCCTAGTGACAACCCTATTTTAGAAAAAATTGCACTCTGGACTACATACACCTGCAAGCGTTGACTCCATTTCTGAAAAAATTACATTCTGGACTACATACACCTGCAAGCGTTAACCCTATTTCCGAAAAAATTACAATCTGAACTACAAACACGAGCAAGCGACAACCTCCACCGCGCATAGGAATGCCCCAGCGAGTTGGCCCTCTACGCAGCTTCCCTCGGAGGTCCAAAGACTGTCACTGGAGCAACGGTCTACTTCATTAGTCCACTTGTTCAGGTCTGCGACCGGCGCCTCTGGTCACACCATCCAGAGTTCATATTTTTTGGAGGTGCCTGCCTCTGCACACGGGGGCAACGAAGCACGCTCTCTTTGGAAGGCGACTTCTGAAGCACCGCTGTTTCCAAGTACAGTCAATCTTCCACGTAAACTTATTTACTAATCCCATGCCAATCTCAACTAATAAGAATATTTAGTGAATGTTGTTTTTAGTTTTTAATCAATTGAATCAAGCTTTATAATAATTGAATAAGAGGAGTTTCACTTAACCTCCATAGATGAGGTTTGCATGAGATCTTTGAATGACTGTAGAATTGTCTGTACTAACACGCTAGCGAAATTTTTCCGTATTAAGTTCACTTTTTAGAGCACTGACTCCTAACTCACTTTTAAATATTGAGAGCAATGTAATCCATTTAAATATGAATGTTGGAGAAGTTTCACAAACTGCACTTTTATTAATTCACTACAGGAATTGCAATTCATTTGCATTGAAATTACTTCAGCAATTAATTGTTTCAAATGGTGGTTACTCGTCACCGGTTGCACGTTAATTATTAACACAATTCTGAATTATTAAATTAAATTCTTAGTGATGAATGTGTAGGTAATTTTGATCCCTAATTTCAAGTATGAAGAGAAGTAAACTGTAGGAAACTTTGAGCAACGTGCGGAGGAACTACAATTCTACAATACTTCCGTTGAGGTTTACCTTGAAAGGGTCCAAAACATATCTATGAAGCCTCTAATAATGCAAAAGTACATGAGTAAAACCGCTTAAAGAACTTCAAACAAAACGCAAACTATATTCATTATGATACGCTCACATGTGGGAATCGATTGGGACTAGACTATCAATAGTGCGAAAAGTTCTTCAATTTTCCTCGCTATTGAACATTATTGAAATAAATTACGACCGAAAACATTACACTATTACCATAATCATAGTAATTGAAAAGAGAATGGCTCCAATTTAGAGAACAACAATTTCATGTCTCATTTCATGGATATTTTTTCACAATTTAACAGAGAGACAACGAAACCAACTAAACTGTATTTTTGATGCCAAAGACTCACCGGAATGCGTTTGTATCTCAAAATGTGGACCACACTGTGCAATTTACAATATATCAGTCATTATAAAATAAATTTATCAACCATTTCAAGAGCAACAAAATTACCAAGTTGCACCGAACACATGTAGTTCTTAGAACATGCAAAAGAATACAGGGTCTAACATCATTCGTAGTACAACAATATCTTCGTGTAAGCTGCAAGTTTCTCTGAAATTATATTAGAAAAAGAGTAGCTAGAAATAAGAAATATCCCGCAAAATCGAATATTTTCATGAATTTCCTGATGTCTATGGCTAAAAATCGATGTACAACAAATTGCAATTATAAGGCAATATAAGAGAGTTCGTGTCATGACTGCAAAATTATTGCTGATCAGATACACGCTACGATCTTTTCAACGCTCTTATCGCATCTTCCAAATCCCCTGCATAATGAACCCAGGGGGAATTTACGAGGTCCATAGCTAAAAGCTAGAAAGGTCATGCTCTTACTGAAATAGAACATTTTTTGTGTGTTACAGACTATGTTTTTTGGTTCACTGCTGTCTTTTTCTCCTACCCTATTGTTTTTTTCGTTTACACTGTTCGCGTTATATAAACATGTTTCAATTTTGCTGCATCTACACTCAGCGTATGGGGACATACCATGTCCATAGATTCCCAGTTCTTTGAAATAGTTCCATACAAAATGGCTCCTTCCCCTTGTTTCTTTTGGGACTGTCTTATTTGGGGTTGGACAAACTTAAGTCATAATCCTATATAATGTTATTTTGAAACCATACTTTTTCAATGGCTGTTAGACCGAAGGATTAACGAATGGAGAGCTCGTATAAGAAAAGGAACTAAAAGCCATGCCTGACAGTAACTTTTCTTTCGTACGCGGTGCGTGCCTCGATCGTTCAGAAAGCGATAGGTTCAATTAGCAATTAAGTACTATATTTTTACGCTAACAATTAGTCTCTCCAAATGGCGGCGTTCAGCGATAGTTGCGGCTGGTGTTCATCATTCTAAACGGCTAGAGCAAATTTGCATTCCAGCAGTAGCCTTTCCTGACCGTTCTACATACCAGCACCCTGAAAGAAGCACACCATCAATTCTTGGCTACGTTATTTTGTACTCGTGTGTTAGCTTTTTCTGACACCTGAGCACGCAATCGCCTGAAAGATATGCATCATCTGCGAATAATTCTGGACAATATTTATGTGCTGATGATAACTTTTCCGCAGATCCGCAGCATATAGTCGTCTCGGGAGACAAGTATCGATAATGAATTCAAAGTGATGTTTGCGCCATCTGTTGATGCTTGTATCGAGCGCGCCATCACTTCATTTGTTTAGCTAATTGACCGCCTCACTCGGTGCCTAGGAGTCTCCTTCTCTTGATCGCGCCTAGATTGCGACATGCACGAAGGCGAGAGAGAAGCTCAAGGCTCCTCTCGAGTGTGTGTTCTTCCTTCAAGAGCTGGGAGCATCTGAGACACGGTCAACACTGAGAGAACAGCTGAAACAACTCAAATCGGAATAATTTGAATTCTTCTGCAACCCGATCGATGGTTTGAAGATTAGCTGAGGTAGACATTTCCTATGGACGTGTAATACGTGGTTGTGAAATTCAGAAAAATTCACAGGTGTCATTGCGCCCACAAATGTGTAATGTGTGGTCGTGGCTTCACACGTGTTATTGCGTCCATACACAAATGGGACGTGGGATAAAACTCTACGCAATATCGTTTCCTTTCGTCCTGTGACTTCCTTGAAAAATAATGATGGTCTCATTGATGTAGAGTTTGCTCAACGTGATTCGACAGGGCTTTCTCTTTCTGTTGCATGGGGGGATTTGTACCATGTTTATTTTGACGTAATTTGACATGTTCGTGATATGAATTCGCGTTTGTGTGATTCTTTGCGATTCACAAATTGGGCTAGCGAGCTAAACCGCACTCGGGACTTTCAAGGACTCCGAAGGACTAATTTACAAATGCATGTGAAAACTTTAGGAAGTGAAATGATAAGTTGAGACGTGTAGCTTTACTTTTGAGTTTTTAGTTAAAGTAATAGAATATGACGAATAAGAAACATTATGTATTATGCTGTTGTGATATAATTTCGTCACATCCAGCGTCCGGAAATTTTTGTGCTATGGATTACTTTGAATGTTGCGACTGGCCCTCGTAATCACTTCAAGTCTACAAGAAGATCTGCGTCGATCATCATATTTGAAGA
>JACJUY010000601.1:56311-70786 GCA_014220935.1 Platorchestia sp. MABIK | reverse complement strand
TAAGTCACGCCTTATTGTTAAAATAAAAGAAAGTGATGTACTCCATATATCACGACAATTACAATCTAAATTGAACATCTCAGCGGACGATCCATAATTCACAACGAAATGCTGACAGAAGGGATCACGACATGCCAATATTTAGATTAGTTTCTGAGAACCGAGAATGATACAATGACTTTATCCAGAAGTTTTATAAAATCTGCGTCTACATAAATTTATGTTGCGAGAGATTTATGTTTTTTCCATCTACTTGACTTTAAAGGAAGAAGTCGGATCTCATAATTAGAATCAAAGGCAAACTATTTCAAGCATCGCAGTAAATATATCTATTCACTTTGTTTAGATATTTGCCGCTTAGCGTACACTAAAAGAAAATCATCGCAAGTTATAACATTTTAATAATAGATTTTGAAATTCATTACCATTATCTCTGAAAATTCAAGTTTGATAAGAAAATTTTGATATTGCCAAAAAATCAAGGTTATCGGCTAAAGCAGGTATCTCATGGCTTCTACTTTTATTGCATTTTGTAACATTGTTTCCGGTTGAGAAAAATTGTACCACCCAAAAATAACGGTAGATTATTTTATAAATATCCCGGCTCCAATACTAATTTTGCTAAAAGCATAACATAACATTTCGTTGTGGTTCAGTAGAAAATTATTCAATTTTCTCGGTACTTGAACAGAATTTATACCGATAACAAAACATTTATTCATATCATCGAACAGCATGATTAAATTTTCTCCGTCAAATTCCCCAAGTAAATATAGCTTCACTTTTTGTGTCTTCGTCACAATAGTTTGCTCAAAAACACAACACCAAATCAGACTGGACAACGTAAGTAAGTTTTTGTGTCATAACCGTGTCTGGTGTTTAACAGTATATGTTATGAAAAGGCATCAACAATTTCCTAAATCGGTGATTCAAGCAAATTATAAGGGTCTTGCTACAAGGTTAAGCCAATGTAACTCACTCATCGGACAGCGGTAGATAAAAGCCCGAGTCTTTAATAATTTCTCTACAATAATTTAATATTTAATACATTTGCCTACAAATTTGTGGGCAATAATCTCATACTTGATTAGAATGAGCCATTGATGCCAGTAAAAATGCTGTAATAATAAAGCAAGCACAAACGTAATTAAAATTTTCTCTAGAAGCCCCTTATTATGCGATAAAGTACACTCATGTTCGTGAGGTGTAATTAACAACTTTGAAGAACACATGTCCAGCAGCGGTTAATCTTTTCTTCAACTGGTACCAAATTTTGAAAACTCCAATAATACTAGAATTGCTCTTCCAATCAACCTTTTTACTGCAGGCGTATTATTCAAAGTACGCCTCTTGCTGCATGTTGGAATGCATTCCTTCTTTTTAATTTTGTACTTTTTCCTACCCTCAAATCATGCCCTATGGACACAAAAGTCCATTAAGCGCTTCGAGGAGAAACCATTAAAACATCATTGTTATTTAATTGTTTATTGAGTTTTCTTTATGGTTTCAAATGCTTTTAATTACAAGTGCTGTGTGGGGACGCCTTGCGCCGTGCGTGTCCCATTAAATATACAGAAGCAGGAGTCGTGATGCGCACAGCAGCGCCAGCGCAAACTGGTACGCAAAAACTTGCCTGTCAGTCTCTCTTACGGCTGCAAAATTTCTACTTCTAAAAGTCACCCGCGTTGGTGGCAGCTCGTGTACATTTCGGTCCGAAACTTGAGATGAAATACTATGTAACTGCTGGGTTGTGAGGTACACTTCAGTGTCAATTTAAATATTTGTGAAACTTCGATTATCTTTTAATTTGTGAATCAGTGAGATTTGACGGTCTGATCGTTCACAGGGAAGAGGACATGACGCTTCTCAGAAGTTGTCTTTCCGGAATAATTAACTCGAGGCTAAAGCATCCTTTACCACTGCACTGGTTTTTCAGTAATTTCCGAATCTCCCGCCCCATCACTGTACCCAATTTTCGGTACTTCGCCTAGTGCTGGAAAAAATGCGTCATAAACTAAGAGTAACCAACCAATCGTGGTCAAACCACATGGTTAGGCATTGCAAATGCCTGCCTCCGTGCATTTGAAACGGCTTCGTGTGGTTTAACGTTCAACAGTCAGGTTCAGGCCCTAAGGTCTGGTTGGGTTAAGACTCGAAAGCTTGTGCCATTCACTTCAATAAAATCGTCAGCTGCGTGTTATGCTTTTTTTAATTAAGAAAGGTCGAGGGGACGAGCCCATTGAAGTCATCTGTAAAATGATAAAGTACAAACTGTCTCGTTTCCTTCTTCATGCCAGACGTCGACGATCATCGAATAAAAATTTTGTTTCCGGTTTTATTTTTTCTTCGTGGCTTCTATCTCATAGGAGAACTGTCAATGAAAGCGTGAGGTGGTCGCCGAGTGAGTCATTAACACCTTCCCCTCGGGGTAATGAAATTTCAAACACCCAATTTCAAGACCTTAGCCGCACAATTTGAACAGCATTCCTATTTCAGCCTTCAAATTCATTTTTGTTGCCTTTAACAGCTTTTAAACATTCTTTCAGCTATAGGTTTACAAATTAAAAATTTTTAACTGTTGCTCTCAAAAATAAAATTCTGAAAATTCTGAAAATTAAACGCCTAATTTCAAGACCTCAGTCGCACAATTTGTTCAGCACAGTAATTTTTGACAACCAACAGAATCAGTCCGTAATCAAGCTGAAATTTATGCAGTAATCTGACACAACATTAATCACCAGATTTTATTGGTACAAAAGCGAATGAAATCTACTGCTTCACGATACCGTACGTAAACTTTTCACTTGACGATTAACACGTTAACAGTAATTGGTTACACTGAATTTCCATATTCAATTCAATTTTAAAGTCAAAAGTTATTAGCAGTTTTGTATATATCTCACATGTCAATAATTTTTAAAAGAGTGTTAAAATTTTAGCATACAATTTTTAGCCATCTTAGGAGATGGTAAATGAATCGTAGAGACTTGAGACCTATTTTCGATAATTTTTCAAAAATTCACAATTCACACAAAAAGGCGACATTATCACAGCAAAAGCGGAAAAGTACAATTGAGCTAAGGTATTACAGGCTCATAAACTGTCTAAACAATGCTCGAGACCTCAGTCTTCTTGTCTTGCCTCCCTTCTAATCAAGAACGTACGTCCATATCCTACAATAATACTTTGAAAATTGAATACAACATTGTATCAAGCCTACTAACTCAAAGCAACTCGCAAATGACTTCCATTCAGTGAGTAGATTTCAGATCTAATGCGAAATTTCTTTAGTGCATGGTAATAAACGAATGATATCAATTTCTCAGACGATAATATATTGTCCCAATGGTGGTACTAAGGGGAAATTTTACAGTAATGTTAAACTGATAAACAAAATAAATACGGGCAATGTTCACTTTGAAACCAGTGCGCAAATCTCAGAGCCTGTATTTTAAAATTGATAGCAACGAATGAAGTTAGATTTCAAAATTTTCAAGTAATTTCAGAAGGAAAAGTGAAAATTAAATACCTACATAACGTTTCAAAAAACTTCACATATAACGTTACACAACTCAGATTTTCTAACGACGTTCTGGTAACTTCGAAAAGTGGATATTGCAAATGGTTAATTCCAAGGGAAGTTAAGTAACGACTTACATGAATTTTTTTTGCATTTCAGAAATTTTTCGGTAAGCACCTCACCGCACTAATATGTGAAGGAATTTAAGACCCTTACCCATACTATTGCGAATTTACAACAATGTAAGTGCTTCTCAATATCGAAGCATTAGCAAAGTTCTCTAAATTATCAATTAATTCAAATAGGAGACCTACGTTTACTCATCAAGCTTCTCCATTCTTAAGCATTTATTTCAATTCAACATTCGTATTTCAGCCTTCAGACCCATTTTTGTAGTTTAAACAGCTTTTAAAAATTATTTCATCAACAGCTTTCAAAATAAAATTCCTGCAACAGTTGCTTTCGAAAGAAAATTCTTTTATCTACATCCATTCTCAATGTCAAAGTATTCATTAGTAACGAAATTGATTCTTCAAAGTGAAAAAATTCGTCTATTAAACCGTTCGGTTGACTGAATAAAATTGACCAACTTATAATAATTATCTAAACCAGGTATGAATTATTTTATATAAAGCTTACATGGAAATTCTTAAACACATAATGGTATAAAAACATCTCTCGTAAAGCTAGTACAAAGATTTGTTTTTTGAGTTGTTATTGAGCACTGATCAGAGGAAGATTTCGTCGCTTGTTATAGACATGGCTTGGACTTCGAATGAACCCATGCAAGGACTTGCAGGCGGTGTGTACTGCTGTGCGTGGTTAATACAACATCCCCTTTTATGGTGAGTGATGTAGCAGCTGTGGTGAGCAGAAGCTTCATCACCAACCCGTTCCACACCAAATATCGACCCACAAACAGGTACCTGTGGGTATAGAAGCCCCTAAAAACTTGTCAGAGCTTCTCATTAAAAGGACAATAAGAGACGGTGAGCATCGACGACATTCTTCCACAAACGTGGACGTCTCCGACGTCGTGGGCTGGCGCGTCGTTTTCTCCATGCAGACGCACGCCGAGTTCAGGGGTCTGCGCACTCCTGTGTCCTCCATTAATTCATCTATAACAAAAATCATGGTTCGTGCACAGGATATCAGAGGGCTATATGATAATTAATTCAACGAGGAGTTGACATTGATATGGGCAGGTTGGGCTGAATTTGCACATTGTGTTTTAAAAAGTAGGAAAAGAAATCGAAAGTTGCGGGGTATATTATGTGGGTAGTAATAATCTCCTTGGATAATTTCGAGCTGAATTTAGTTTTCCCTAGGAAGTGACACGAGTTAGGATAAATGAGAAGGATGGTTAATACAGAAGAGTAAATACGAGAGCTGCAAAAAGAAAACTGGAAAATAGTGAGAATGATCATCAATGTTCAATGAAAGACTGAGAATGTCGAGAATATTGGTAAATACGAGAGTTTAAAGAAAAAGACTGAAATATGGTGCGAATGATCATCAGGCCTAAAAGTTGGATTGACACTTTAAAGGACAGAAAAACAATAAGTAGAGAAGCATGATCTCATGTCGGGTGCATCACTAAACATCCATGACTAAATACAATACTTTTCTCGCACCAAAAAAAGGCGTAAAACTACAAGTGCTTAAAATGAACTTCGTATGCCCATCTATGGAAACAAAAAGCTGTAAAAATAAGAAATTACAAGAACGGCATTCAAACCAGTTCAAAATATCAAAAGATTAATTTTAAAATGAACTGAATTCAATAGTTCAGCTGCTGTAAACTTCAGAGGAAAACACTAAGAATCTACGAATCACAAATGAGGAACTTGGACCAGCTGTAAAAAAACTCTGATAAATGCTCTATATCTCTGAAGCCTAAGGTATTCGATTACTGCGTTAACTTAAAAAGCCTTCCATTATACTGTTCATTAAACACATTTTGTAAAACAGTAATAGCAGCAACTTTTGGGAAAACTAAACCTTACATAAGAATGTTGCTCATCCCTGTAATTTAAATCAACCATAAAGCCAGCCAATTTCTTCCAACAAGTGGTGCACCATTAGAATAATTACTCAAGATTATTGCAATAAACGCTGTTAAATATGCCTACGTGTTTGTGCGCCGTAATGAGTTCAGTTGTGATCAGCGACCTAATCCGAGAGTCACGCAGCACAAAAGTGCAATGTGAGCAATCCAAGTAAAATGATTAGATGTTGAATTGGGGAGAAACATTAAATTTCATTTTATCCGAAAGTTATTCTCATTTGCATTCAGTAACAAAGTAATTAATCAAGAAAATAATTCTTATTTGCATCCTGGAAGTGATCAATGATGTATAAAATAACTCAATTACAATCATTGAAAAGTAATTGTGTACGAAAGTTATTCTCATTTCAAAAGTAATTATGAGTGGAAGTAATTTCCATTTGCATCCAGTAAGAAAGTAATTATGAACGCAACTGATTCTAATTTGCACGAGAAGGTAAGTTTTCACCATAAATAGCTGCACAATTCGGAAGAACGCTCACGAATTGATCATCGTAACTAAGTGATTATTCAAGGATCTAAGCGTTTAACAAAAAGCTTGCAGACAAAGAACGCTTTAAGGATTTGTCGTAAAAAAGGTGCAATTTACGGATAACATTGTGCTCTATATAAGGATCATCAAGAACGCTCGAGGTTCAGGCGAATACAAGAATCTATCGATGCTTAGGATATTGAAGCATCGGAAAACAATCTATGCTAAATACGTAGATCAAAAATCAACCAATAGTTCGAATTGATCGAACAGCGAGAGCGATAGAGAGCTGAACCAAGTGAAACACGTTCAAGAAGGAAAAGAGTTTTACTTTTCCATGTAATGAAACAAGTGAAACACGTTCAAGAAGGAAAAGAGTTTTTCTTTTCCATGTAATGGAAACAAGCGAAACACGTTCAAGAAGGAAAAGAGTTTTACTTTTCCATGTAATGAAACAAATGAAACACGTTCAAGAAGGAAAAGAGTTTTACTTTTCCCTGTAAGTAGAAAACTCCTCCTCGGTTAAATCTAGTAAGCAATCATGACAATTGGCAGCAATATTTACTTGAATTGGTTGTAATAATTTGCTGAATTCCAGAGAAGCTCGCAGAAAATCAAGCCGGAAATTTCGCTTGCTTTAAGTTATAGACTTCTGAAATCCTTCATTATAACTTGCATTAAGTTCACACCTGCTGGAAAATGGTGTAAAAATTGTCTTCGGTCATTCAAATCTGTGTATCATAACGGACTTCCTCTCACGAAACTTGAGACAAGATAAAAATCGCAGTCACCAATTAATGAGTCAATAATTGGACGTACTTCGTGTATTGTTTCGTAACCAATTTGGTCACGTAAATGCTTTTGTTATGGACGTACTATAGCAATTTAAACATGTCTCTTCATCCACGGAGAATAAAAATGAGCTTTAGCATATTTAGGCCCTAAATCACTTGCCTCTGGACATGCATGAGTTGATTCAAGGCATGTGGAAATGAGACATGTCAAGCCAAACTGGAGCTGCATCTGACTTGGGAGCTCACAACTACAACATAAGTGATTTTTTCCAGCAAGCCTCAAGTCTGGTACCACCTGACTTTGTCCACTAGTCAGACGAGGACGTGACTGCCATACAAATAACCCAGGGAGCTCCTCGCATTTATCTTGCTCAATTAGTCCTGATGGGATCGTTTAGATGGACGTGAGTGCCTGCACACGAGAAAATTTCAAACGCTCTGGAACATTGGCCCCGGCGTAGCTTCCAGGAAAATTCAACTCAGCTGCTTCTTTTCAGCCATCATTGACAGGTTTTGTAATCATTTTTACATCCTTAATTTACCTTAAATAATCGTCGGTAGTGTTTTACAATGATAGTATATTCGTTTATTGTTTTAGCTTACTGATACTGTTAGATCAAAAAGAAAACCGAAACTGTACCTGAAATACGTGGTATAAGTGCTCGTACAGCGCCCTTGGAAAGTGTCCGGACGCCTCAAAAAAAAAACATTTTTTGTTTAGAATCTACAAACTATAAAGGAAAAGGAAATGAAATTCGAGAGCAAGATGCATAACGCATATGCATGTCTATAAATTTTGAAGAACACGTACGAAACAAAGCAAAGTTATTACAAAATCATCAAAAGCAAAAAAGATGAATGAAATGGAGTAGAACATCTTATCGCAGAGTAGAAAATAGAGTAGAACTTCTTATCGCAAAGTAGAAAATAGAGCAGAACTTCTTATCGGTGTGGTCCTTCAGGTTGATTGGTTGCTGCAATCTATTCTTATAATTTTTTACCAACTTGAGGCAATATTCAGAAGCAACGTCAGGCAATTCTTCATGACAAACAGCTTCCAATTCCCTCATGTTCTTTGGTGGATCTGAGTTTTAAAGTAACACCAAACATTCTCGATCGGATGGCCAGCCCAACACATTCATTTTGGCGTTTCGAAGCTAATTGGTCACAATATTTGCTGTAGATATGCTTGGGATCCCGATCATCCTGATAGATACGCATCTTAGACACGGTTTTCTAGTATCTTCCTGTAGATAAAACCCGAAAATCTCCAAGTAATCATTTTTCTCATGGTTCCATTGGTTTTATGAAGACTGCCAACACCAGCTGAAATAAATGTGCCCCACAGCATGAGTGAACTGCCTCCTTGCTTGATGCAACGGTGTTCTGAGGGTTATTTCTTTCACCAGTTGTGCGAAAAATGTGCTTCGACAAAAAATTTCGATTTTGTTTCCTCTGACCATAATATGCTACTTCAATAAGAAGTCTTCTCAACGTTTTCTCCAGTAAACGGCTCTTTAGGGGGCAAGCTTTCAACAATTGCTTCTTACGTGGACGGCATCGTTTCAATATCAGCCCTGTGCAAGATGTTGAGAACTTGGACAGTGTGAGGAGGTTGGCAGTCACGCCTGATTCCTGCGATTGATCTTGAATATTCTTACGAGTAAATTTAGCGTTAACAAGGACTTGTTTGACAACTTTTCTGTTCGTCCTCGAGTCAAGTTTGGCCCTTCGGCAGGTTCGAAAGCGAGTGTCCGTGCTGCCATAATTTATAAGTTTAGTTACAATACCATTAACTGTTGACCTTGGCGTACCCAATTGATGAGATAGGTTTCAAATCGAGGGATTATAAAATCATGTTTTTTCAATTATTTTGAGTTGCCCGTCACTTCACAGCTGGTTTCTGTTCGTCATGATGAGTGGTGGAGAACCGAAATATCCGGTCTTCGAAAATGCCGTGTGTAGCAAATGTTTAGCCTTGCGAGACATGATGATAAATTCTGAAAAAATACGAGAATCATTTTCACTACGAATTTTTCTTCACTGGTAAGT
This sequence comes from Platorchestia sp. MABIK, assembly GCA_014220935.1. NCBI lineage: Eukaryota > Metazoa > Arthropoda > Malacostraca > Amphipoda > Talitridae > Platorchestia > Platorchestia sp. MABIK. The sequence goes on along the minus strand of JACJUY010000601.1, from coordinate 61,880 downwards.
CTACGCAGAGATTTCAAACCAGATTTATAACACTGTTTGTTTCCTTTTGGGTTCTGTTGTTTAAGGGGTTCTGCAATAATAGTTTCTTTCACCTGCGTTCGTGAAAATCCATATATTGGCATTCGATTACATTATACATCTTGTCCTGGAATATCATTCTCTTATTTTAATAATTTATAAAATATGGTTAGAAAATCAAATTTTTGAATATTTTCTGAGGGCTCTGTAGGTACCTATGTAGAGCGTGCTTCAACGCCAAGGGTACACAACACGTGAAGTACGAGCACGATGAACTGGAAGAACTCAGAAGTTAATCTATTACGCAGTTTCATGTCGAACCCAAAGTGTTTGAGCAAACCTCAAGATTGAGGCCAATTAAAACAATGTCTCAATTTCTGGGTGAACTGAACCACATTAAATGAGTTAGGCTTGTGTTACAATGTGTGCTCTTGGTGCTGACCTAAATTGATCACTGCGTGCACTTGGTGCTGACCTAAATTGATCACTGCGTGCACTAGGTTCTGACCTAAATTGATCACTGCGTAGAAATTGACCGGGACAACTTCACCAACTCTCAAGTTTGGAGAGACTTACACTCGCATATCATGTAATTTAAAACAAACTTGTATTTAATTTAATCCTATTCTGTATACTTTGTCATATACGAATTTATCTTCAATAACGGTCATTAAGCAAAAGTTTCAATCACGTTTGGATCAGTCAAAATGTTTCCCCACATCATTCTCAATCTTGGAGAATAGTCCTGCATGAGCAAAAATTTTCTAATATACTCGGTTATGGATTCGGATCCTCATTTCTTTAACAGATAATCGGGAAAAAAGGTCTTCTTTAATTTCGCTTCATTCATTTAAAAACAAACATCGGATAACGTTCCTTCACACTGCTTCAACTTTAAACACCCCCTGGCTTCATTTACTGGAACAGAAGATGCATGGCTCAATTCCCGAAGTAATAATAACCTCAGAAAATTAGCCGAATAACTTTCTTTCACACTGCATCAATTTGAAATCCCCCCACTCCTCATTTCCTAAGAAAAGATGCATGACTCAATTTCCAAAATGATATTATAACCACAGAAGCCATCATTTTCGAAAGTATTAGATGAATGGCTCAGTTTCTGAAATAATTATAACCTAAGAAAACAGACCGAATAACTTGCCTTCATAATGTATAAAACACACCATGCCTCATTTTCTAAGATAAAAGATGCATAATTAAATTTCCAAAAAAATATTCAAACCACAGAAATCATCATTTTCCGGGATACATGATCATGGCTCAATTTTCGAAATAATTACTATTTCAGAAAACTGACCGAACGCTCCGCGCGTCTCATGAGAGCACCCAACACTGCCTAATGGGATCCTGGCGGCGGTAAGAGGCTTTTTGGTCTCACAGTAATCCGGAAAAAAGGAGCATTCTTCCGTGGCATTAGCGTCTGTTTTCGTCATGATGGCAATTTTCTGAGCGAAGGTCGTCCAGGGTTTGCGAGAGGTGTAGGTCGGTAGCAACAGCCGCTCTCGCTTTCATTTTTGCGTTCCGCGCCTTCATCAGCTTTGCTTGCCAAACTTGTGTAACGCGTGCTCTCGTTAATTACTTTGAATCACTTTCTTGCCCGCTCAAGTTCGTTTGAGGAAGTGCATGCTCTGAACTTCTCATTTCAATCACGTTTTTTCGATGCCTCCAGGCTTGTGGTTCATTTTGTGTATTTGCCTAATTTCTTTTCTCGCTGCTATTCATTTTGAGTTGAAATTCATTTGTAGTCGATAATGACAAATGTGATCACACGCAAGTCAAAGTGTTCATTTACACCTATGTCTAATTCCTTCGTTTCACTTCCGAACGAGTGCTAAAAATTTACAAGTTCAGTGAACTTATTTTGTGCTGAATCCGGTCCACCCAACTGCACTGCCTCATTTTTTAAAAAATTAGGCATCAACAATCTACCTCTTTGACGATCTATGTATGTCACCATTCGCGGGCACGTGTGTATTTTGTAAGACTACAACAACAATTTTATCAAGAAATTTTCATTACGGCTATTATCATTCAATTTCTACTCGCGATACATTCGCTAAATTCGGCCACTATCACTCAATTTTTATTCCCGATACGTACGCTATAATTTGAATGAGGTGTGTCAGAACGTCCAAATGTGATAAAAGAATCGGCTTCTGTCCATACCAAAAAACACAAAAGACGATCAAAAAACTGGTTGGAAAAATTTACAACCGCAACTTAGGGGAAATTCGGATAATATATACCATCCGAATTTCCCCTAAGTTGCGCTTCTCCGCAACCTTTGTACCAGTGTGCTAGAAAATAAAGGAAATGCCTTGTTGACACGTACGGATAAGATCGAGCCAAAGCTGCGTTATGCAGGTGTGTGGAAGATGCCATATTATTTGCTCGTGAAAAATTTAATGCAAAGGATGGCAAAATATCATTTGGGTGCTTCCCGTTTGGAAGAATAATCAATTTTGAGCAGCGAGTTCTGTGTTTGAGACATAAGCTTTAAGTTTAAGTAAGCTATGCACTTGAGCCGTAAGCTTCGAGTGTGAGTTATTTGAATTTGAGCTTGTGAATTTGAGCCGCAAGCTTTGAACCCCAGTCATAAGTTTTTAGTTATAATTGCAAGCTCTGAAGTTGAGACGTAAGCGTTAAGTTTGAGTTTCACGGCCAAGCCTCAGCCTGAACACGAGGCTCCGTAAGCAAAAGAACTTAGTTGGTTACAATTAATCAATTTGTTTATGAAAACATACCTACAACACAGCAACTCCTGAGGATCGACATTCTCCTTAGCGTAGTCTGAGAGCGTATATCAAATCTTTTTCCTGTAGCACTAGGAAGCAACCAGTGCTGAGGCATGAAATTCCTTCTAATGATGAGCAATCATCATTTCTGCAATATACTTCATAGAATTCGTTAATGACTACGCAAACCCAAAGTACGCAGTAGAAAAGCAGTGGTAAGCGTTGAATAAAGATTTCTCCCTCAACACCACGTATTCGACATCTGTATGCACACTCGAAGATATCATCATCGAAAATCTTTGTCACTGGCCCATCCGGACTGGTCTCTTCTGACTGAGCTGCAATTGAGTCAAGTGGAATCCCAGAGTATAACTGACGTGTCTGTAGCCACAAACCTCTTCGATCCCATGAGATCATTGGTTCATGTCATCGCCAGGTCGATTGACGTGAAGCCCAGTAGTCAAGGTGTCACAGTCCTACTTAACAGCTCTAATTGACATGCTTGCCGTCGGCCACTACAAGCTGTCGGGACACACAACAATGACTTACGTATTAGACCGTCAATCTTCAGGTAGACGGCTCTTACGGGAGCCCCAATATGTGAAGATGAAAATTAGTCCCAGGAATTTTAATAATGCGATGCATGTTTCAAGTTCTGAACAATTGGGAGAAATTTTTAGCCGCAGATGTAATTCGCTGAAGATGGCGTTGAACTCAGGGATTGACATTTCTGAGCGCTACGGAGTGAGGACACGTCATTTGAGAAGAAAAAACAAACAAAGAACGAAAAATATTCAATTAGAATTGAAACTCTCAAGATTAAAGATTAAAGTTGTACTTTTATGGAATTCAGTCGTATTTTGTTATATTCTTTTAGTCTCAACACAATAAAGACTTAAGAATTAGAGCGTTCTCATCTGCTTTTAATATTGCGAAAAATAAGTTTTGTACCAATAAGTCCTTCAATACTTTTAAACTCAAATGTACTTATGTGTAACAGGAGGCGACATTTTGTCGCATTCATGCACTATGAGCAGAAATATTCATAGCTGATTTAATTTAGTCGAGTACAATATAGTTTCATTTCAATAAGCCATGCAATGTACACTTGTACAGTAACTAACATTCATTCGTTGAGAAGACGAAATTCACTACTAAGACAATCGAAACCTAGAACACTTTAGCAGAAGAAAAATTAACCACAATTCAAACCTGAAATACTAAAATGGAAGTATCCGACGATGACGTGGTTTGACTTAAGAGTATTTTCCTGCCTCGACGCGACCGCTGCAGTAAAACTGATCATGCTAACAGGCTCAACAATTTCGCATCAGTTTTTTACAAAACTTGCTTCACTAAAGTTATTGCATGAAAGTGAGATTTAAAAAGTTTTCCTAATTGGTTTTCCAAAAATGAAATTTTAAATATTTCCCAAAAGTGGTTTAAAGTGGTTTCACAAAATCGCTGTCTATTGAGAGCGTAAATTTTACACAGGTGGATAATTGTGGTTATCCTCGGGTTACCGCGCCATTTTTGCATAAAATTCAAATCTTGAATGTAACTTTACGCTTGTGGGTCCCAAATTATTTGACAATTTCTAAAACTTTCAACGTAAGCTTAGCTATGCTCGAAAGCTGCTAGCTCGACAGCTCTACACAAGATGCCAGTTGGAGTTTGCTGCTAATGTGAATGCAAACCAAACAGGCCATTATTTTCCCCTTAACTTTTTATCATTCGTACTAATAATTTTTTACGGTGAAATTTTTGAGAGCTTGTAATCATGTTTTTATGAATAGGAAACAAAAAAATGAATCCTTTAATTACTTCATATTCGTTTTTTATGAAAACTCTTTGGAAATCATTCACTTCCAACAAATGCGCAAAATCAAACTGAGTTTTTGATGTTATTGCGAAAACATCAAAAATCATTCATTTGATTGTAGCGTCGATTCATCTGCGCCAGTACTTCATCTTTGCACAGCCACACATTCCATGAAGTTAATTTCTTAAATATCTTTACGTCATTTCTCCGCATGGATTTAACTTTTCAAAATTTTCACATCATTTCTCCACTCGAATTCCATCTTAACATTTTTTGCCATTATTCACTCGAATTGAACTCATTTAATATTTTTACGCTAATATTTTTACGTCATTTCTCCGCGCGAGGGACATTTCCCACGCCCCATTTTCACGCCCTCATCACCCAGCTTTCATCACCGTCATCCCGCAAGGTTCATCACTCACGGGAAGTTCCAAGCAACCTCCTCGCTTAGAATTAATGCCCACGAGAAGGGTGTCTCCCTCAAACTGTTCCACTTTCTAAGTTTGAAAATTCCTCTCATAAGTTATATTTCTTGCCTTAGTTCTGCCGTACCACTGCGTGCGGACGTGTCTCTTGCATGTGTGTTGTGTTTATTTCATCCTTCAATTTTGATGCTAGGTTGCATGTGTATTATGTTTATTTCATCCTTTAATTTTGATGCTAGGTTGCATGTGTGTTATGTTTATGTCATTCTATAATTTTGATGCTAGGTTGCATGTGTGTTGTGTTTATTTCATCCTTTAATTTTAATGCTAGGTTGCATGTGTGTTATGTTTATTTCATCCTTTAATTTTGATGCTAGGTTGCATGTGTGTTGTGTTTATTTCATCCTTTAAATTTGATGCTAGGTTGCATGTGTGTTGTGTTTATTTCATCCTTTAATTTTGATGCTAGGTTGCATGTGTGTTGTGTTTATTTCATCCTTTAATTTTGATGCTAGGTTGCATGTGTGTTGTGTTTATTTCATCCT
>JACJUY010000601.1:6036-43262 GCA_014220935.1 Platorchestia sp. MABIK | reverse complement strand
GTCGATAAAGATACAGGTCGATACAGATACAGGTCGATACAGATACAGGTCGATACAGATACAGGTCGACACAGATACAGGACGACACAGATACAGGTCGACACAGATGCAGGTCGATACAGATACAAGATGCTTGTCTCACTACTCCCAGAAATCGTATAATCGCATGATCTGAAAAACTGAAGATGTTACACAAAAATGAGTTTATACGAAGTAAATTAATTCGGTTGAAGCTGCTATGGTAGCAGTCGACGGTTACACTTTCATGTGTTTTTTTATGTTTCAACTTTCAAAGAAAAGAATACGCAATAAGTTCGGTTTGCACAGTCTCTACTCCCCAGTTTCTGTGTAAACTGCAACTATTGCTGGGTACTCACATACTCACCACTGCCGTTCTTGGGTACTCATACACACCCAGCAACTGCAGTGGCGTGTGGGTGTGTGTGTGTGTACCAAGCAACTGCAGTGATGTATGTGTGTGTACCCAGCAACTGCAGTGGTGTGTGTGTGTATGTGTGTGTGTACCCAGCAACTGCAGTGGTGTGTGTGTGTGTGTACCAAGCAACTGCAGTGATGTATGTGTATGTGTGTGTGTACCCAGCAACTGCAGTGGTGTGTGTGTGTGTATGTGTGTGTATGTGTGTGTGTGTGTGTGTGTACCCAGCAACTGCAGTGCAAGTGTAAAACTGCACAAGATATCAGACAATTTTCACTGCAAAGTTATATTTGATGTAGACAACAATTAAAACGAATGAGAATTTATCTGAATTCAGCAAGAAAACCAAATCTGAATGTCGGCAGCTAAATTGAATTCATTTGAAGAAATGGAACTCTTATTCAATTCTTAATTATCCGTCCTACAAACACAAAGTGCAGTGGAAATCACCGTATGAGCGTTAACGTCGGTTTCTTAACGCTCGCCATAGCCGTGTGTCTATAGGACCTGACTCCGTGCGGGGAGACCCGGGTTCGAGTCTCGGCGCTGGTGGCGATTTTCTCTGTTGGGTATATGAGAAAAAATTCTAAGCACAATACCCCACTCTACCCAGGTGTCTGAAATGGGTACCGGTCTTTGACCGGGGGAAAGCGTCATGGCGTCCTGGTGTTAGTTATAAGGCATTTGAAAAACCAATATAAAAGGTGATATGTATCATGCTTCTATTGGAAATAAAGCATCCGTAGATGCCGATGTTTGCTTCTTTGTCATATGTACAACAAAGGATAAAACTTAGATTCCAAAAAGAAAATGACTCCAATTGTGGAACCTTGACAAGAACTCTTTTTTACTATCTTAATTTTTAAGTTACATACTGTAGTTTTGTGTAGACTTCTAAAGTTTGTGTAGGTTTGTTTTGACTGCTATGGAGATTGGCTCCCCACAGCTGTGTAATAAATTGGGCCTTCGAGACTTACCTTTCGTGACCACATTGCTTCTTTCACTTATCATGCCTTGTACGCTGTCTCTTCTTTATTTTTTCCTTCCTAACTTGCTTTATATGCTCAGAACATCTTATGAGGGACCCCACATTGTGCATAAATTCCCCGTTTCCTTAACTCCATTCAAATGGTGCTATCCTCCTTACCCTCTCAGGAACACATTCGTTCTGGATAAAGAGGCGTAAACCAACTAATCTGATCTACTAAACTTCTGTAGGTTTCTTGCATTAACTAGAATTCCGTCTTTAGCAGGGTTTCTATATTAAATAAAATACCATCTTAAGCCGGGTTTCTGGATTAATTAGGATACCATCTTAAGCAGGGTTTCTGGAGTAATTGAAATACCAACCTTGGCAGGATTTTTGTATTACTTAAAATACCGTCGTTAGCAAGGTTTCTATATTGATTGAAATAGAGTATTTTTCACGTATATTATGTTATTATACGAGACGAAGCCTTAAGCTCTGAGAGCCCTGGTGATACAACGGGGGATCTTTTCCAGATAAGCCCGCTACTAATGCAACACATAAGTTCACCCACTTTCAACTTTCGAAATAATGCACCTATCAACTTCAAATTGCTCTCAAACGAAAGATTGAAATATTCTTTTTTCTTGTACCGCAGACGGTACGGAAACGGTTTTCTTTAAGCTACATGAATTTCTGGAAATACCTATCCGACTCGCGCGCCGTCATAAAACATAAGTTCACCCACTTGTTACTTTTCAAATAATGCACCTATCGACTTCAAATAACTCGCAAACGAAGAATATTTCAATCTTTCGTTTCAATTACAATTTGAAATCGATAGGTGCTTTATTTCGAAAGTTACAAGTGGGTGAACTTACGTGTTGCATTAGTGGCGGGGCTTATCTGGAAAAGATCCCTAACGGGTTGTTAGATGCACTTAACAACAGCAATGATATCTTCATTCTTAAATGCCGGATCCAAAGGCCTGATTTTCAATTAACCTAAGTCGTCATCACAGCACAGCTGGACACGTATATATTCTTAAATCGATTTGATGTCTCAAAGAGAGATTTCTCCATCACAAGTTGGGAGAAACCTCGAATCCCAACGGACTACAGAACCGGAAATTTGATTTTTCAAGCCATACTCTATCCAAAAATCCAAAAGTACGAAAATACATCCAAAAATCTAAGTGACCTAAATGAATAGATCCTAAATTCCGTAACATTTACTTATTTCCAAAATTGGTCCAATATTTCGCGGCGTTGCCAAGTCAACTTAACTAACACTGCCAGCTGTACCTCTAGTACGAAAACTGCCTTCAAATTCGGCCTCAAATTGCTTTCAAATTCGGTCCCAAGTCACCCTCAAATTCGGCCTCAAGCCACCTTCAAATTCGGCCTCAAATTGCTTTCAAATTCGGCCCCAAGTCACCCTCAAATTCGGCCTCAAGCCACCTTCAAATTCTGCCTCAAGTCACCTTCAAATTCGGCCTCAAATCGCCTTCAAATTCAGCTTGAGAGAGAGACCGCGCACGCCGGCGGGCCGTCGACGTAGCGTAGCGACGTACGTACGCGAGGTATGCGACCACAGAGGCGGCAATGGAGGCAGCATTCCGTCCACAGCCTACACTTGCCGTTAACACAACAAACTTGCAGAAATGTACAAAAAGTCTCGACCGCTGAAGGTATGTGAACGAACAGCGGCAGCGAGACGGCCGTCGCTGCTCGGCCAGCCGTCTTGTCTGGGGCACTCTCCTGGTGGTCGGGTGGTCTGCAGTTGGTTGGGGTAGCATTCTGGTGGTCGGGTGGTCTGCAATTGGTTGGGGTAGCATCCAGTTGGTTGGGGTAGCATCCAGTTGGTTGGGGTAGCATCCAGTTGGTTGGGGTAGCGTCCAGTTGGTTGGGGTAGCATCCAGTTGGTTGGGGTAGCATTCAGTTGGTTGGGGTAGCATCCAGTTGGTTGGGGTAGCATCCAGTTGGCTGGGGTAGCATCCTGTTGGTTGGGGTAGCATCCAGTTGGCTGGGGTAGCATTCAGTTGGTTGGGGTGGCATCCAGTTGGTCAGTGTAAACTACAGTTGGTCAATTTGGTCTCCAGTTCTTCAGTGCAGTCTCCAACCTAGTTTTTGTTTGTCTCCATTTAGTTAGTGGGGTTTCCAGCTTGGCCGGCGTGGTCTCCAGTTGTTTAAAATAGCCTCCAGTTGGTCGATCCGGTTTTCAGTTGGTTATTGTTTCCAATTCATCGATATTGTCTCCAGTTGGCTGCCACAGCCTCTAGATGGACGATGTGGTCTCCAATTGGCCGGTATAGCCTACAGAAGGCTGGTGTCGTCTCCAGTTGGCCGGAATAGCCTACAGAAGGCTGGTCTCCAGTTGGCTGGAATAGCCTACAGAAGACTGGTGTAGTCTCCAGTTGGTCGCCACAGCCTCCAGATGGTCGTTGTGGTCAACAGTTCGTTGGTGTAGTTTCCAATTTGGCCGATACAGCTTCATTTTAGACTCTCTATCTCTAATTGTAAAGTATTTATCTGTATATTCCATCAACTGCAATAATTTGGCTGCATGTCTATTGTTTTTCTGTACTATATCCAGCAAATAAAGGCACCAATTTCGTTGGTGATTCGTTTAGTCTTCATCTCAGCCAGTGAACTTTTCAGCAACATCAGTGAAGGCTCCAATTCTAGCTAGATTTTTTCTTTTTTGCTAGTTCAACTATTCCGTATTTCTGATAAGCGGTACGCCGGGCAACGCGTTATTGAAAAAAATATTGAAGTAGTTTATTAGGACCCAGCAATCCATTAAAAATATTTATTTCATGAATGTGAGACAGTTCATGCTTCGGTATCTTCGTAATATAATTCAGATAAGCCAGTGCCATTGTCACTTGATATTCTCAGTTTAGTGAGTTTCAAACAAACACATTCCTGGAACCAAGTAATTTACGGGCTAGAATCGCAATCGAAATCATTTTACAAAATTGAGAGCTTTGTTGTGAGAGCAATTAGTTCAAATTTCAGGCAACAGGCAAGTTACGTAAGCAAACCATATTTCTGAAAGTACTATTCTACAGGTAAGAAAATTATCTTTGAATGCATCATTTCTAAGTTTATGCGTAATTCTTCTAGTTCTTGAACTATAAACCTATTTCATGCAACTAAAACCCTGCTTTCTCTCAATATATCTTACGTACTCTAGAAAATCTCATTTAAATCTTTAAAATAGAATTGAGAAAAAGAAACAATTACGGATCACTTACGTACACAATTCGCACAACACCCTTACGATGACAGCTAAAAATTTCCAAAACTTTTGGGCTCAGGTATATTGGACGAGGCTAAATCGTTGAGCTCGAACTTATGAGAAGCTCATGTAAACTCCTGAGTACCTTCTTCTACGTCGCTTTTTTGGTGCGGTATTGTTGTGAGGGTTTGGTGCGGCATTGTAGTGAGGGTTTGGCGCGGCATTGTAGTGAGGGTTTGGTGCGGCATTGTAGTGAGGGTTTGGTGCGGTATTGTAGTGAGGGTTTGGTACGGCATTGTAGTGAGGGTTTGGTGCGGCATTGTAGTGAGGGCTTGGCGCGGCATTGTAGTGAGGGTTTGGTGCGGCATTGTAGTGAGGGTTTGGTGCGGCATTGTAGTAAGGGCTTGGTGCGACATTGTCGTAAGAGTTGTAACTTGATTGTAACCTGTAACTTGATTTTACGTCGTAATTTGGAGCATTTTTTACGATCCAAAAGCATATATAAATTCGACCTAGCCCGGTCGAATTTATACATGCCCTAAGATTTTTTACACATTTTATGATTTTACGGATTTTCATTCATTTCATGATATCGTAGATGCACAGCTAGCAATGAAAGTTCCTCTGTCGACATGGTCACTCTATGCGCTGTTTTTAGTAGTCATAATGTACAAGTTCGAGCTTTTTCAACTGAAATTAGAATTCGTAACCCTTCAGTGTTGTCAGATACAGTATTTCCAAATTTTTGTAAAAAACATTTCGAAGATTTTGGCCAAACGTCAGCGTTTAGGGTGGTCAAGTCGACACACGACTTTTCGCTGCCATCTGTACATCTAAACGACTTAAAAAGTATGAAAATTAGACTATACATCAATACTGCATCATCAACTATAATCCTTCAGAAGTTACTGTAGAATCTTGAAACTTGCCATCAATTTCGTCGAAAACCTGCCATAGAAAAAGTTTTAAAATTTACCGAGTGCTCTCTTGCTTTCAAAATTTAAAAGTAAATTTTGACGCAGATTTAGGTTTCCTAATTGGCACGAAAGCAGAAAAGCTTAAAAAAAAGCGTCGTTTTTATTTTCAATATTATACTTCAAAGACTGCTATGAAATTGACAGGTTGCACACTCTCTGAAAACATAAAGTTCACTCTGAAAACACAAAGTTAACATACCACTCACTAGTTTTTATCTTTGAAAGTATGCAACACTTGCAGTGCGCACTGTAAACTATTTCAAGAGACATACTCCAATGAACTCTACTGATTCTAGGGGCTGTACTTTTAAAAAGATGCCGTACTAAAATCACATAAGAAAAGCGTCTGAAGCATCAAAGTACGGGCCGACACCTCGCGGTCTCGCTAGCAGCAGCTAGAGAGAGTTCAGCAATACTCGACGCAGACTGGATCAAGTGGAGAAAGTTGGCAGAGGCAGACATCGTAATACGAGCCATTTCGCGATAAGTTCTAAACACTGGCAGCAGTTCTGTAGCCAATTATCGGCACCATCATTATGATGCAACGCATGCTAATGAGACCACTAACCAGCACCAAGTAACTTCAACAAATCAGACAATGAAATGAAACAAATTATGGTCCAGTCAGCCAGACCGTGGGGTTTGAAGAGCGGTGCCCAGTGAACTTTTGCTCTTATATACAACGAGTTAATTTGCGGCACAGACAGTTAACTGCACTGACACCAAGAGTTAAAGGAACTTCGCTAATCATATGTTGATTTGGGAATTGGTTGCAGTGTGTACGACTGGATTCTCTGGTCAGGCTAACAGATTCACAGAGTCGCTGCTGCGGTGCATGTAGAGAGTTTTTCATTGGGGCGGTTCTCCACGCTACCAGGTTAGCAAACTATTATTTTCTTAACTACTAATTGAAATTGAGTACCGTAACTTTCAAATCGAAAGGTTATGATGATACTAGAGACGGGGGTATAAAAAGGATGATTACAATGCTAAAAATAAGGAAAATGATAATGCAAATGTGTAATGATCTCACAAACCCCTCAGAATAAATGTTTATGGTGAAGAGGAGATGGATTTCTGAGCAATTTAGTCACTTTAACGAGCCTAAGTTTTTCAAGTCGAGTAGGCAACGGGCTATGCGTGTGAAAGCATATTTAATTAGAGTCTAGTTCACAGTTTGAAATCCGAGCGAAATCCGAGTTATACCCTACAACATTATTTAGGTTCAAAATTTATTTCTTTAGAATCTCTAGGTTATAAAATCTGATCCGTTATGAGCCTTTCTGTGCTAGCGTGAAGTTAGGGTAAACAATAACAAACAAATGTTTCATATTGATAATAAAGAAGTATGTGAGTATCCACTACAATAATTAAGGAATTATTACCAAAATTGGCATGAAAGGACTTATGAGGAAAAAAATACATAAAATAGTGAAAGAGATTTTGTGACATGAAATTGAAGATTTAGAATTTTTCTAAGTACGAATTTCGTTAATATCTTCCTATGAAGAAAATTTTAATTAGAAATAACTTTTCAAGTGTTACTAAAATAGAGGAGACAAATTTCAGTCGTAAAATTTGGCGTCTCGTCATTTACGAGAAAGATAATACATCCTTTCAAGTCACTAAATTTAGGTTTGATAAGTTTTACCTAAGAGAAAACACTTACGAAAATATATCACATTGATTTTAGACTTCGACCTTCAATTTCACGTTCAGCTTGTATCAACAAACCTAGCTTCAAAGAGTTAAACAGTTATAAGCGAAAAGCGAATTTATGGATGGCTTACATACATCTATAAAAAACTTCTAAAAAAAACGAAAATATGCGCGGGTAACATTCTACGAGTGATTTCGAGGAACCTTCAAACTTACAAGAAAATTCAAAAATTTTAAAAAAGACGCCTGTGTATAACCATGCACTTTTTTGTCAACATTTGAAGAACTCAAAACGCGGTCTGAAACTCTGCTTTCTCGAAGCCAAGGAGAAACGTCAAGTTTATCCTACGTATCAGGGATCATACATCAGCTGCTGCACTGCTTAGAAATTCTCCTACTTAATTTCGCCAGCTACTCATTGAAAATCTTCGAAGCTATCAAGTTTTGACAGATTGTATCAGAGCGCGCCACGCCGCTGCTACAAATGGACTTTCAGCAAGAAATATAGGCAATATTCACGAGAAAATGAACGCTGTTGAAGTGTCATTCATGATGAAGTATTGCTGTTCTCAGCATCGAGCTGAAATGAACGGTAGCCTGAGCGTATAATTGATCATCGTTATCTGTGGTGCTAATGATGGCCTGCACAAACGTATAACTGCACCAATTGCAGCCCGCAACCTGCGCTAGGTGGCAATACTTCACGACCTGAGGCAGGATTTTCAAACAATGAAAGTCGTTGCAACTGACAGAGTGAATTCTTTTATCGACTTGGCTGCGCTGCAGTACGTATATAGTGAAGCTAAGTCAACTTGGCTACGCCGTAGCTCGTGGTTAAGCCAAATCGATTCGGAACCACTTATGATGCTGGCTCTATCTCTTCGACGACGTGAATCCTGTAAAAATTTGGCCGAAGAGCAACTGAAGTAAAAAGCAGGTTTTGGAATTGTGCAGGAAGTGTGCTAGGGAAAAATGCACAATAAATGAGATGAGACAAAGCAATGCTTTTAGGTTTTGCATACAAATCTGAATGGACAGTCTCTTCATTTCAGGAAGTTCCCCTGCGATGTAAATGGAATAGTTTCGTGAGCACGTCCATTCCAGCAGATGCCAAAAGTAGTGTATCTTGCAGTGATGTTGCAGTGATGCACGCTGCACAGGTGGCCGCCATGTTGCAGTGATGCACGCTGCACAGGTGGCCGCCATGTTGCAGTGATGCACGCTGCACAGGTGGCCGCCATGTTGCAGTGATGCACGCTGCACAGGTGGCCGCCATGTTGCGGTGCTGGAGTGTCCTTATGCGGTATAGGTCTCGCTTGTGCTGCTTCTTTCTGCAGGCGTCTAGCTAGAACAATCCTACCACAATCCTACACACACCACACACACATACTACACACACATACATACACACCACGCACACATCACACACACACACACACACACACACACCACAATATGCACACCATTTTAAACCGTCACGACGCAAATGCACATGCTACACACACCCACACACACACCACAACAAACAAGCTCAACAATCACACAACCGTCCCCACTCCTTCCCCTCCACACAGCCACACACACACGGCAACAACTACACAAACCTGTGTAGATACCACACTTTCTTACACACCCACAATGCAAGCGACAATATTCGTAGTCTGTATCCCTACTACTCTATCTTTTATCCTAATCTTAGTGTCTTCATCGAGATACAAGTTTCTACAAAGATTTCAGGAATTAAATTTTTCGCTTAAAATGTAATACATTCGATATATCAAACTCTAGGAAATGATAATGAGCAGAATCAAGTTTAGATGGGAAACACGATCTCATGTTTCACAGTTACAAAATTTTCAGTTATTTTCTCATTCCTTTTTGGATAATTTAGCTATTGGCTCACCGTTGTTATTGGGGGCTTACACGTATATTAGGTGTTACTTTTTTAATAAAAGTACTTAAGGGTAATACTAGTTAATTAATAACCGGTGCTTTATTCACTTAAAGTATTGAGCCATTTCGATCTTCGTTTTCTTCGCGAAAAATTCTGCGCGTACAATTCATACTAAATCCAACATCGATTTCCTGCGTGAACGGATGCTTTACAGATGATTTCAAAGTATCCGAGTTCAAACATCTTTGTTGACAATGTAACTGTAAGGTTTGACTGGTGCATGGTTAAAGGATCGAGACTCTCTAAATCAATATTTGAAGCATTAGAGGATCGAGAATTCTCAAGCACTAAAGAATCGAGACTCTCTAAAACAGCATCTGAAGTGTTGAAAATACCCTTCTGATTTGCAGTGCTCAAAAATTTCCTTGCCTATAGCAACCAATTAATCTTCTTTGGAGTAAATTCAATTTCATTTTATAGAAAGAAATACAACTACACATGGGTAGAAATCAGCTACGGAAGCTATGAATACCTTGAAATACGATGTTACTCTGATCCGAGATGATATACTTAATTCTGCAACTGAGAATTGTAAACAATTGCTTAAATGTGTGTGAGAGATATTATGCTTCTGACTTTTATTAACTTCATAAAAAAATAGAGACCAATGAAACTAATGCCTCTGTATGACCACAGCCCTATTTTTGAAGTTCCATTGTGATAATTATGATTCAACTCCTTAAATCTTACGATTGAGTCGAAAAAGATGAAGCAACGTGATAGTTTAACGACAACGTTTTAGAACATTCAACTTTCCTTCACAAAATATTTCGAGGAAATTTTCTGGGCCTTAGAGAGATGGATTAATTTCCGGATTTAAACAGGAAAATTTGGATAAGGCTACGACAAATTAGATTAAATTTCTCATTAACTTGCTTGTAAAAACGAGTTTTTGTTGACCCCATAAGCAAGAGTTCACTTGACTCTGTGTAGACTGACGCGATCGAGCTCATCAATGCGTTGACATTCGGAGCAGACACTGCGAGGCATAGGGTTCACGTAGGCCATAGGGGTTTAAATAGGAGGTTAATAAGGGGGTTCAAATAGAGGGTTCACATTGGGGCTTGAAGAAGGAAGTTCACATAGGAGGTTTAAGAAGGAGGTTCAAATAGGGGGTTTGAATGAAGGGTTCAATTAAGAGAAACATGCAGGGGATTCAAATATTTATGAGGTTCACATGAAGGGTTCAAACAGGGGATTCTTACTGGGGATGCAAATAGGGGGTTCGTAACCACCGCCAAATTGGGCTCAAATTTCAGCGTCAGAAGCACGACATTTCTGAAATGAATAAGATTGGATTGATAAATAACGAAAACTGTTCAGTTTCCCACTTTGTAGAAATTAATACTCAGTTTATTGTGTCCAATAACTGTCTCAAAATTAAAAATCGGTCATTTTTAACCTGGAGGTGATTTTTAAAACGTAAATAATAGGCACTTGGAGGATCATAAAATTTAGGAAAACTCTCCGTAAAAAATATGTGAACGTTGGTTTGTGCCTCGACGTTTTTAATATTCAATAGCGACAACGCTTTTTCAAAGATGAAACGTATCTAAGTTACTTAATCCAAGTAAAGATTTCGAAAATAAATGAATGCCACATAAAATCTACCCTGGTCACTACTAGGCTACGATGATAAAAAAACAATTTTATCGTATCATAACGCAATCTGCGTTTATAAAACAAGCTTTTCAACAATGCTTACTTAACGCACTAAAGAAACGTCTCCGAGTTGATAATGATGACCCTTTCAAACAAGAAGGAAGTCCAAGAAGTGAGTTTGAGGTTACTCTTTATTACAATTTTACCGTTTTATATAAGAATTTAGCGCTCTAGTAACTCGCTTTATGAACGGATAGCATTAAAGTTATAAACATTACAAATTTGAGGTTCCGTTTCCCATTAAATGAATGTATTAATACATTTTAATAATAATAATTTTACAAGAATATTAACATTCTTGTAGGAGTTCACCTGAGTAACAGGTCACTGATGTGGTACATGAGATTACCAAATCGGAAAATTGAATGGAAATAGTATGATTTTGAATCATTAAGTAACTAAAGATGGCAAAAGTTGCTGGAAAGTTATCTTGAACGTTGTGACGTCAATGTTCCATTATGAAAAGATTTGATGACATGCCCTTTACTTTTGTTTGTTTTGACACAGTTTTAACAAAGAATTGTTTCTCTGGGCTCGCCGCAACTCAATTTTTACAAAACGTAAAATCGCATCTGAATTCGAAAAAGTATGTCTTAGATTCAAAGCCTCGAAATGTTTAGGCTTCCCATTACACAATTTTTTTTGTATCCTGAAACAATTGAACGTCCCTCTTGGTGACCTAACGCAAATCTTGGATGAAAATTCTTAAAAGAATAAATCGAGTTCAATTAATCTTTCTTTCGTTGAAAACGAAATTGTCATGCAAGTTTACTTTCTATAAATTTTTATAAAGTAAGTTACGCAAAAGATGTAATCACAAATTTACAACCGTTTTCATTAATGCGAGGCTTCAACCATAATTATTCCTTCTCTTTACTGTGGCTTTTAAGAGCACACTCACATTTTACTCCGAGTTGACATGCTTGAGTGACCTCCTCTCACTAATGCAAAACGACAGGTCAAACGACGCAACTTTCAATAACTTTCTTCGATCGGTTGGCGTGTCGCGACTTTGTCAGGCATGCCATGCTATTCTCCTGCACTGCCAAACCTGCCGATGATTGAGTTACCATCGGTCACTGGTATTGTTCAGCCAAAAGAAGGCACTCGGAGGAGAACATCGCTGGAATGCCAAGCAGACTGCGCGGACCGCAGAGGCAGGCGACCCAACGGTGGTCCTAAAGGCCATCTGGACATCGAAGAACTACTTCTTAGGGAACCTGGAGCTTTTGCAAACCTGATTCTGCAATATTACAAGCCCGACTACTAGAACGCACTGCCAAGAATCAATATTATGTACTTACTTCCCTTTAAAAATTAAGCTGTTTAGTCTTTATCTCCTGATAATCTTCGTCCGAAACTTCAGTGATGAATACAAATTGAAATTGGTTTTTCCATGAAGAGGTTTAAAACAGACATGTAAACGACCATGGTTTGAAAGAAACATTACAAATCACCACAAAAATTAAACCGCTCAATTTTCAACGTGTAATCCCTAGGAAATATTCTAATAAACAGGAACCAAGATAATAGAGAAAAAAGGAAAGAAAGGCTGAATAACTAGCAGAGGAGCCGTTCAGGTCAATGATGGATGGGTGGATTGGCCTTAGAGGCTAGCATGGATCGGAACATTGTCAAAACAGTCGCTAAAATTGGAAGCCAAGTGGCATGAAATGATTTATGGTTGTTTTTCATGCATCATTGTCGAAGTTGTTGGCCAGCGAGAGAGTCCATTTGTCGCCATCGGCCGCCATACTGGCGATCATAGCTGCTCACAACTCACTCAACTCTACAGTCCAGTCATTTGCTCTCAAAAACCTCGAATTATTCCTGTAGAGTCATGTTTCCAAATCAGAACTGCTCTCAACATGGTATTTTTGTCTTCACGGAACCACTGGCGTTGAAAACTCTTCCCAATTTGAACGGCAATCGTGAAGAAGAGAATGTTTGGAAGCACGTGTTGCGGCCGCCGCCGCAGGGTCTCTCTCGTCTCGGAGACCCCGACACCCTGTCTCCTCTTTGCTGCCTAACACATACAACACAAGGCAATCTCATTACTCCATTTTGTACAAACAATGCGGGGTGCTCGAAACATCTGGTCAATGCCGGAGAGTTCAACGCAGTTCCCTTGCACTCAAATGCGGCATTTTAGAAATAACGTACGTTGCGAGAGTAGTTTTGCTCTCACAACAGGATGCTAAAGAAAGCTGGTCTGTGCGTGTGCGTAAAAGTAGCTCGTAAGGGGTAGTAGCTCCCTGTGGTGACCCATCTCCCCTCCACCTCCTCCCTGCTCCCTCCCCCTGAGGAACCAGAGTGACCTCTCCCTTTCTTACCTCGGCCCTGCCGACAGCACCTGTTCGTCGCTTGCACCTGCCACTCAACACCTCTATTTAGTGCCTCTCTAACACCTAATAAACTCCCTCGAATGCCACCATAACGTACAGTGCTCACTGAAGCGTTCACGCAAACCTGAAATTGACGCTTGCAAAGAGGCCAAAGTTCACTGAAATCATTTTTCGAGCGGCCTTCATCGCTTAGCTTGCAAGGATGCTTTTTTTCTTCCATGGTCATCGTGCAGCCTCCGCATCCATGGGTTGCGGAGGAACGAGCGCTGTCGAAGACATTGTTGAGCTGGGCTGCTATAGGACGGCTCTTGGCCAATAAAAAGGCTCCTAATTATCCTCTTATTTCTTCCTGACCCGATCGATACGCATAATTTTATGATTATCAAATTAGCCCAATCCAGAAACTGCACGTAGACGCAATATTCGTGGATGAGGCATAAAGTGAAAGTACGCGACGGAAAACGGAGAATTTGTTCTCGCTAAAAACCTCAACTATAAGTTTTTACCGTCGCATCTGACAGAACACAGACACGAAACGAACACACTGAACGATTGATGCTATAAAACTTATCTCTAGTACAATTTCTGACTCAGAAAGACTGATCTTTCTCCCTGAATTCTACACCATCTGAAAATCGTTTCGTATTAACTCTCGAGTCATGAGGTCCTTCTTTTTACGGCTCTTTTATTTCATCGGCCTGGAGAGAGACGGCGTTCGATGTCTTTGAGCTTTTTGTGTGATGGGCAATTTAAGGGTGTAAACAGCGTCGGTTTCCTGTTAGCATAGCAACGCTTGGCACACATAAACAAGTTCCTGTTACGAACTCGTGTTCCAGCCTCAAGTGTCCGGCATAGAAAGGATTGTTCTTCAGACTACATGAATCTCCAGATTATCGCTGCCGCCTGTGGAGTCGTGCAGGTGGAGACACTATCAAATATCGCTTAATTTGATGCAGTGTTGAGGGCTTATTTCTCATTCTCTCAAAGAAAACGAGAATTCTTGCATCAACTTTAGCGGCTTTTTAAAATTTAAACTGAATCTGTTGAATGAAATGAATAAAGTTTTTTTTAACGATTCTATTGCTGGTTCAGGATTGGGACTGAAAATGCAGTGGGGAATAAACTAGTCGACAGTGAAAATTAAACGACTTTTTGATGGAAGGGACCAGTTTCCCTGAGAAACTTCAAGAAAAACCATTCTTTTCCCTCGTGGCAAATTCCAGGGACTGAAAATTAATAAACAAATCTGCAATTCAGCGGAAGTTTCGGAACGCATGGCTCAATCAGTAAAAAATAAGCCATGAAGCTGGTATCTGATGAGATTTTAGCACTACGTCGTAAAATGCTTGTTTCATTTCAATTTACTCCTCTTTTTGCTTCGAATCAACCAATTTGCCCTCTCCTTAACACAACAAGAAATAATCCAATGCTGGTGCGATTCTTCCTTTAATGAGTTCATTCTTAGTCATGGAAACCACAGAACTTTTTCGCTTTATATACATCCAGTAAAATTTAACTCACGCTGTAAACCAAATCAAAATTTAGATTTGTTCTTATTATATAATTCTGACAGGAACTTTTTTAGGCGAATGTAGAGCTTCTTGCGCAGCGATTTCCGTACCATAATTGACTGAAGACTGTCCAGCTGATCTCCTATAAAACAATGCAAATGAGAAAATCATGGGAGAAATTTGAGCTTTATAGGCTTCGTGTACTTAAAGAATAATATATCGGATTACAAGTATGTTTAAATTTACGTCTAAATTGAGGAAAAAGACTTAAGCTACTTGGAACGATAACAATTTGGAAGGCAATCTCACAAGCACCGTAATATACCAAACCAACATAGTTTCAAAATGCCTTGCAAGATATCATCGATTATGCATAAAAGAATGCCAAATTACGGTGCATTCAAGCTCGCATGTTGCTCGTCGTAAGCTCCTATTTAGAGCCAGCAATCGAAAAGCAAGCGATTCTAATCCGCGGATTACGAAAGAATTCAGAAAATTCTTCCTTGTGTTTCCTTAGCGCGTAATTGGAAAAGCTGGACCTGAAGTGCCCCCAATATAGGTCACGGTTTCACTGTTCCATGACTTGCAACAACGCACAACGCATTCTTACGCTCCATCCTTATTTACTAGCATTCAATTAAATCATTCTTTCTGCAGGTGCGTTCTGTTTAATTGTCGCTTCCATCTGCCGTTGCTTCTTTGTGATGTAATAATGTCAAAATCTATGTAACCTTAAATGTCAGGTATTATTGTATACAAAACTCATCGTAAATGGCGAAATCATTCGCTGAAAACTTGGAAATATGAAACATTTTATTTGCGATTAATGACGCTATAAAAGTGAAGCATTCAGTAAAAAATGATGAAGCCTCTGAAGTTAAAACCCATCCTGTTTAGCCGGACGAAAAGAGTTATGTTTACCTGGACGAAAAGAGTTAAGTATTTATCCAGTCTTATCTGGCATGAGAAGCTTGCGGACAGCAACGAGTGAGTACTTCTATCAAAATAAGATCCTTTAGTAAAAGAACAGTTAAACTTATGTACCTCAGTTGTGCGGGAGGAGCACCCCGAGACGCCAATCTCTTACCTCTCGGATGTACGTTGTCTGTAAAAGAAAAAAAATACTGTTACATTTCGCATATCATTAGACTAACTAAAATTACATTCCAAAAGTATTTTGTTAAATTTCCTTGCTTAAACAATATTTATACTAGCAAAATTTGCGCATTTGGGTTGTGATACGCAACAAATATTTAGGCAGGAAGTTATTCCACACAATTGGGGTTTAAAAAACACAAAAATCGCAGTCATTACCTGCCGCGAAGCTTTCCCTCTGGCAGAAATTCTTGCCTCAACTTTCATAATTGGAAATCCCTTCATAATTACGCATATTCTAAATAGTTTGACGACATGCACATCACCTGCTTACCTTGAAGGTGAAAGTGACTATTTTAAAATGAAGAAGCATCTCAGCTTAGTTTGCCCTTGATGAAAATATGTTTCCGGTCATAAGGTTCATGAAATAGAGGTGAGGGTAGAAGAAGTACTTGTTTCATAAAAAGAATTACCATGAATTTATCGTTCTCTTCAGCGGTACTTCAACGTTTTTGAGGGTATTCTGGAAAACAAAATCAATTCCTCTTGCACATTCAGATGTCTAACACATTTCAGTATTCAATGCGTCTTGCTTCCTAAGCATTTGACCAGCGCTGCTTTTCAGGCAAAGATTACCAGAATTTGTAAATTAACTCTTGGTTAAGTAGCGATGGGTAACAAGTGTTGGTAAACAAGCATCTGTTAACAACTTTTGGTTTCAGCCTAATGAGTGTTTTATCGCATTTCTCACGCCTTCTCCGCTAATGAGAAACAGAATTCTTGAAAAAATACACCAGATTTCGGAATGGAAATTTGTGTAAACCGTGGCCTTCATTGAAGAGGATTCATTCAGATATAGAAAATTTCATGATTGATTTACAATGAAACTAGCCTCATTCTTCATCTGAAAAAAACTTCTGAAAAACATTTTTAATACTATTGATAACAGCACGTGAATCTAAAACAAACGCTTGATACATCTACGGTTTCCGGGTAAGAAAAACACTATTAATTAAAATACCTTTACTAGGTGATTACATTTTGTAAACATCTACCCCAACACCTAAAAATATCAGTTGTCAGTCTACGCTTCATTTTTCAAGTAAATGAGCTAACTATCAGCCAACTTCGCGGGTATCTTTCTTTATCAGTAGGGGTCGAGTTTCAAAAGCTGTTAGTGAACACTCCTGAAGGGGCATTGAAAACTCAAAAGGACAGACACTCGTGAACGGGTGAAAATAGCAACGTAAATGGCCAAGTTTACTTGTGTAATCCCTAATTTTGAGTAAGATAAATTGCTACGAACTGACGGAATGAGACACCATGTTTTTCTTTTCTATTTACAACTGTGATGAAGTAAACAGATGGGTTCCTGAGTAAATTCTGCTCGTGGGAGGAATACTATGGAAAGGTTTTAAAACAAATTCGTAGGTACTTCTTTCTGAAATTAATTGGGATATTGAATGCGTCAGCGTATTTGAAATTTGGAATTATGATTTATCGGATACATGGCTGAGAATTTAGGGAAAGTGGTTGTGTTTTGGGATAACAGTCATAAAAATTCAATAAACCTTTAGAAAAAATAGTGCGTTCACAAAAAAACCTGCGTGTGCTTAAAAAGACACGAGCTATTTCAAATTATATTATAATCTTAACCCTTTTCTTCAGAACTACTAGAAAAATTAGCACAAGCCCAGAAAAATATTTTGAAGTGAAGCAACCTTCAACTGATTCGAGTGAAAGTGCTCTTTACGTTTTTTTAATATTTCATCTGAACATAAGAGCATGCTGCGTGTAAACAGCTTCCTAGTTTGGGACGGCGAGAGGTCATTTAGACACGCGGCCGTCCCGGCCATGACAGAATCGGTCACTTCCAGATAAGCGAACGATGCCAGCCCGTAACACGAGCTGGCAGATCAGTATCTGCGTCTCGCGATGAATGTTCGAGAGATGGACGGGCTTACTTCGCGCGTCACATCTTCGATTTCCTCGTCAGGAGTGTGAAAACTCACAGTTTTGTTCCATTTCGCCTTGACGAAAATATAGCCGTGCGATCAGTTTTCACAGGGAGTTTGGCAATTGTTAGTTTTGAATAGTCGTTCGTCAACCAATGGCAGTCACACTCAGTGTGAATTTTAGTCCTATTGCCACCGTTACATCTTTGATTTCCACGTCAGGAGTGTGAAAACTCACAGTTTGTACCATTTAGCCTCGAACGAAATTATCGCTTCGCAATCAGTTTTCACTGACAGCTGTTCTCAAAATATATTGTTCTTTTTTTGGCTACCTTAACCATTCATTATATTTATTACGTGAGCATGTGTACATAGAACCCATTTGTTCAGATTTAACAAATTTTTCAAGTTTCTGCGGGAAAGTGGAAATGAGGAAAAGCGTTCTCAAGTTTTGGTTGCATGAGCAGAAATATTTCTGAAAGTGTTTCTGAGGTACAATTTGAAAACAGAAGTTCATGATTTGCAAAGCACTGATAAAGGCAGCCTCAAACGATTATCTTTTTTACCGAACGGCCTTAGTCAATTGTGCCATGATGCTCGCCTTAAACCAATATTTTTGAATGACCCTTGAACAGTCAGGGAAAATCTTCATTTGAAAGCTTTACTATTGAATACAAATTGTATTCATTGCTTAAATTAAGGGATTTATACATCAGATGGCACTAAAATAACTTCATTTTATAACTTTGCTATTAAATACGAATAATATTAATATCTTAAGTTAATGTATACATGAGCCACAAAAAAAATTCATTTATAACTTCCCTATTAAAAACGAATACTACTAATTTCTCAAGTTAACGTATACCTAAAATGGCACAAAAAACTTCATTTCATAACTTTGCAATTATATACGAATAATATTAATCTGTTAAGTTAATGCATACATAAGAAGGCACCAACTTCAAACACGACAGCACTAAATTTTCCTCACTAAGGAATGGCCAGCACTCGTGAGCCCCACCCTAAAATTTGGCACACGAATGACAAACCCTCACCTGACACGAGACTTGGAAGTCTCTACGCGGTAATGGATGGTGCAGCGAGCCAGGGCGAAACGCCAAAACTCCAGTAATTAATGATCATGAGTTACTTAATTCGGAGACGTTCACTTTTCTCCTCAGTAGAACGCTAATGTTTGGTCACGCGAATTAGGCAACTCTGCTCCAAAATGTAAACGCACCTAGACTTTTCAACCACCTTTTACCTGTGTATTTTCATCATCTATTACCACACCTTTTATGTATTTACATCGGTCATCATTCATCACATATTCACCTACCCAACAGCCCTTACTTAGACGAACATTCACAACTGATTACATGAATCTTATTTACATCCAGTGCAGCGTACCGTAAAATTTCCTCAACATTCAATGTTGCACCACGCAAAATATTTCTACGAGCACTCAACTTTCCAACTGAGAAAAGGCTTTCAGAGCTCCTAAAATACCGTCAATTTTTTGTCAGTCTGGTAAATATAGTTTTTTGCTCCAGTATCGTATTATAGTAGAGCAAGAATGTTTGTAATTAGCGAGACTATACGAGACTTTACGAGACCTGCGTAGCCGGCCGCCGGTTTGCTGCCAGGGCGGTTGTGCTAACGAGGTAACTGGTTACGGGTGGTGTAACTGGTTACGGGAGGTGTAATTTGTTACGGGTAGTGTAACTGATTACGGTTGGTGTAACTGGTTACGGGGGATGTAACTGGTTACGGGTGGAGTAACTGGTTACGGGTGGTGTAACTGGTTACGGGAGGTGTAACTGGTTACGGTTGGAGTAACTGGTTACGGGATGTGTAACTGGTTACGGGTGGAGTAACTGGTTACGGGAGTTGTAACTGGTTACCGGTGGAGTAACTAGTTACGGGTGGAGTAACTGGTTACGGTTGGAGTAACTGGTTACGGGTGGTGTAACTGGTTACGGTAGGTGTAACTGGTTACGGGGGATGTAACTGGTTACGAGAGGTGCAACTGGTTACGGGTGGTGTAACTGGTTACGGGAGGTNNNGTAACTGGTTACGGGAGATGTAACTGGTTACGGGTGGTGTAACTGGTTACGGGAGGTGTAACTGGTTACGGGGGATGTAACTGGTTACGGGAGGTGTAACTGGTTACGGGTGGAGTAACTGGTTACGGGTGGAGTAACTGGTTACGGGAGGTGCAACTGGTTACAGTAGGTACGGTACGTGTAAGGTTACTAATGGTGGTTACGGGTAGTTCAACTGTTTTGTTCATGGTAACTACACTGGCGCAGTGGTTAGTGTCTTCGCACTCAGCGGTCACTGACGCAGTTACTGACTTGCGTACAGTAATTAGCACCCGGCAGCACACCGGCCGTGTTGTCTTCTGTGACGGGTCCCTGACTGCGTAATGACTGATGCGGGGGCCATTTCTGGATTTTGTCACTGGATTGCTAGCAAATCCTGGGTTTGAAATTCAGTACAACGAATTTCGTATACTGAATTAGTGAATTCACTGCACTGAATTCCGTACAGTGAATTTTTTAAATTGAATTTGTGAACCATTCGGTGACAAAATTCTTCCACCGAACTTCCACCTTCGGGAATTTCAATGATAATAATTCAATTCATTTGATTAATAGAAATTCGATTCCCTTGAATAAAAACAATCCAGTTCACTTGAATAATAATCCAGTTCACTTGATTAAAAACAATCCAGTTCATTTGAATAATAATAATAATCCAGCTTACTTGATTAATAATAATCCAGTTCATTTGAATAACAAAAATAATCCAGTTCATTTGAATAATAATTATAATCTAGCTTACTTGATTAATAATAATCCAGTTCATTTAAATAATAATAATCCAGTTCATTTGAATAATAATAATCCAATTTATTTGAATGATAATAATCCAGTTCATTTGAATAATAATAATAATCCAGCTTACTTAATTAATAATAATCCAGTTCATTTAAATAATGATAATAATCCAGTTCATTTGAATAATAATCATCCAGTTCATTTGAATAATAATGATAATCCAGCTTACTTGATTATTAATAATCCAGTTCATTTAAATAATAATAATAATCCAGTTCATTTGAATAATAATCATACAGTTCATTTGAATGATAATAATTCAGTTCAATTAAATAATAATAATCCAGTTCACTTGAATAATTATAATCCATTTCATTTGATAATAATAACCCAGTTCATTTGAATAATTATAATCCAGTTCATTTGAATGATAATAATTCAAAACACCAGCACAAATACCTGTCCTAGGCGTGAACGCTCCAATTTCATGCATCAACCATTTTAATTATAATTCTGGGAGAACATGACTCCGATAATTCTAACACCAGGGTCCAAAAGCATCAATCACTGACGAAAATGCCAATTTCAGCATCTGAGAAATTTACTTCCAGACAAGCGAGTACAAATTACAAAACCAAAATAACACAATACTTTTCGGGCAGTGCCAATTTCAGAATCGAAAAATTTTAATTCCAGGTCCAAAAGTACTAAATTTAGAATCCCAGAATCCAAGAATTCCCATTCCAGGTCCGGGAGTACCAATTTTAGAATCTAAGAATTTCAATTCCAGGTCCGGGAGTACCAATTTTAGAATCTAAGAATTTCAATTCCAGGTCCGGGAGTACTAATTTCAGAATCCCAGAATTCTATTTCCAGGTCCGTGAGTACCAATTTCGAGTAACAATAAACTGTATTCCATGCCAAGGGGAACCGATTTCAGAATACATATATACCAACTCCAGGTAAGAGCAAAAGGATTCAAGTGTACAAATTCTCAAATACCGATCCCAAATCCAGAAATACCGATCCCAAATCCAGGATTAGCCCAACCTATTCTTGAGCTATAAATTCTAAATCAATTTTATAAACCCATTCTTGAGTTTTAAATACTTGAGCTATAATACAAAGCCCATCCTTGAGCTACAAATACAGCATGCGTACAATGCGTCGTTAACGATGCGTATTAAATTCCATGTTTGGCTATTCGCAAGTTCGTCATTAGAGGCCATTTACTGGCACTAATTAGCTGATATTTATTGAGTAAGTGACACACGAGGTAGATTACCAACGAATTAATAGCTGAACTTTCAATTGTTTGAACTGAACATTCATAGTATACGGGGCAAAGACAACCTTGAATACGAAAGGAAAACAAGACTGTACACGGAGTAAAAAAAATCTTGTATACGGGGCAAAGACAATCTTTTATACGGAGTAAAAACAATCATGTATACGGGGTAAAGACAACCTTTTATACGGGGTAAAAACAATCTTGTATACGGGGTAAAGACAATCTTGTATACGGGGTAAAGACAATCTCGTATACGGGGTAAAGACAACCTTGAATGCGGGATAAAAATAAGACTGCATGCGAGATAAAAACAACCTTGTAAACGGGGTAAAAAACAATCTTGTATACGGGGCAGCCTAATTTGTATACTTCTTACTGTATAATGTGTGTACAATATTATTCATGTGCAATTGCAAATCATGCTCAAATTTCGTATAACATGAACTATGTAGACAAATTTTGCATAATTTATGAGAAATCTCGTCATAGCAACCAACCCGGCTCGTTCTCATCATTCTGAAGGGTGTGCAGGTACAGAAGGCATTCGTTCATGACAAATTGGTGTCTATGAATAACATTGTAAAAATCAGCATCCAATTCTTCTGATGACGCTAATGATATAGATTTTAATGGAAAATCAGTGGTTGCATTTGTCGTCAACTGTTTCAAATTGTACGTCATTCTTTACCGCGTGTAGGTATTTCAAGAAGCAGCAGGAACTTTGAGAGGCAGTAGATATTTCAAGAGGCAGTAATTTTAAAGGGTAATAAGCATTTCAAGAGGCAGTAACACTTTCAAGATGCAGTGGGTATTGCAAGAGGGAGTAGGTATTTAAAAATGTTGTGGGTATTTCAAGACGCAGTAAGTATATACATCAACAGGCTTTAGAGATTTCAAGAGGCTGTAGGCATTAAAAGAGAGAGTAGATATTTCAAAAAACAGAAGATATTGCAAAAGTTGGTAGATATTTCAAGAGGTAGCAGGAATTTCTCGAGGCAGGGAAAATTTCAAGGTGTAGTACATAGGTATTCCAAAAGGCAGTAGGCGCTCTGGCTTACGTGCTGACGTCTCAGCGTTCCATAATTATATCAATTGAAATATGTGCAAGCAACATATAGCCTCGAACGTAACACTCTATCGCATGTATAAACTTAAGCTGCCTGAAAATTGATAGAAACTCACTACGTTTACGCGTTGGAAATACAACAATGGAAAATGTATCTAAAATAGAGTACAAAAGACCAAACTAATTCCGATAGCATAATTCCAATTTCACTAGCTCATTACAATAATGTTGAACGACGTCGTCGCTCCGAGATCTAGGAAGTTATTATTGTCGAAGTTATAAATGTAAATCAAACTATATGAGCTCTGCGAGTGGCACGATAATGAGATTAATGGCTCACAAAATGATAGCTGCTTAGCTGACAGCTGTGGCTTAATTAGATCAATGATAATTATGACGATTTATGCAGAGTGATGTCGGGATTTTTTCAATAAAGTGTATGGTTCTTTTAATGCCAATTAAGACCTGGTGGAATGGGCTTCGAAGTTAATGAATTCTACGAAGAGCTCAACACGAAAAACATTCTTACTCTTTTCCGGGAAACATTGTCGTATTGTGCGCAAATAAGCCTTCATTTTAAGATTGTTTAAAGGATATTCAACGCACATGTACGCTAGTTTGCACAAAATTTTGTACGCAAAAAGGCCGCGTAAAGCGTGTTAAAAGCACTGGAAATACCAACGCCAACCTGAAAAAATAACTGGTGACGAGCATATTTAAGAAATTATTTTACTGGTGCCGAGCAGGATGCTAAATATTGTATTGATGACGGGCTGATTGCTAAAAATTACTTCGAGGAGCAGGTTGAAAATATATATATATATATATATATATGTCGAGCTGCTCGAGCAGAACATTGGAATGTTCCCAGTGCTTGCTTTTCGTTTTAATTTATTGAGGAATAACTACCAAAACATGAATAATTCTCATCTTAACTCGCAATGAAATAACATGTATAAGAATTGGAGACTAATGACATCAATAAATATTTCTGAACTCTCCGTACTTTGTTAAGGAGTCAGTTATACTGCAAAATGATCAACCAGATCGAAACAAATTATTATGAAGAAATTTTGGTAACGTGTTCCCTCCTACATTTCCTAGTAGCTAATTGTGTATTATTAAATATGAATTGAAGGCTTAACACAAGAAACAAGTATTCAACATTACCAGCATTTGTCTCGTGGAATTAATAAATTACTCACACATTTTGAAGGGATTTTCAAAATTGTTGGTTCAAGTTTCTAACCGAGTCGCGGTTCGAATTGTTCCTTAAAAAAAAATTCAGCTACGTGGCTTACAACTTCTTTTTTCATCGAATCTGGTTTATAACTGGTCTTATTCATTTATACTATTAAAAACACTGCTTAGAAGTTGAGTATAATTTTCAAAATGACGAAGCAGTTCCATAAAACGACCTCAGAGTAAAAAGTTTTTTAGAATATTGAAGTAGTTTTAGTTAACGACTGTTCAATTCGCGAATTTTTATTTTCTGAATGTGATATCTAGTATCCCAACAATATTATTCCCCAACTGAATGATCATACACGAAACGAAACGTCAAATTAAATTTCCGAACAGCCGTTTCAACGTGATGAAAAAAAACTTGGTCTATTTAACCAACACCTGACCTTGTCCATAAGAGAAAATGCAATTTCCAATTTGCTATTTTTTTACTTGCAAGTTGGCGGTGCCCAACTGAGAAGTTGTGATGAAGTTTTCCCACGTAGAGTGCGCGTCAGTTCCCGCATGCGTAGGCTGGAGAACTCACAGAACACGCTCCGCGGATTGTCGTTTATATTCGCAACATGTCGAAGAGCGGCGAGAAGCGGTGCTGCATTAGCACTTTGACCGCAGTTGGTAAAACTGAAGTTCAATATTCAACTCAAATCTAAAGTCAATCTAAGGAGCAATTTTGAAAATAATAATCATTAACTAGATCATGCAGTCATTTAGTTTTAATGAAGTATTTTTGAAAAATGAGTTTGTGACTAATGGTCGGTCAGCAGCATTACGAAAATCCCCTCCGTGGCCACCGGTGGCGCAAGTTGCGATCAAAGTGTTGAGTTCCGTCGGATGCCCGGTGAGACAGAAATGTAACTATCCAGAACACTCACCCAATCTTTCGACCATGGGAACAACACAGGTAGAGGAATGGCATGACAGCTTCAAGCAAGCCAAGCCTCAGTCGACAGCAAGCCACGGTTTGGTAGGCCCAAGGAAGTTGGATACTGTGTTCAACTTCCTTGGGTAGGCCATCCACAAACCATAGTAAATTTCGACAGAATAATGATTGAAAATTGTCGCATAACCGTCGAAGAAATTGCTGGAGAATAAACACAGGATCAGTTCATAACATGCGACGGGCCATGTGACGAGTATTGGCGAAATTCGTTCCCAATTTACATGTGAAACAATGCGTGTTCCAAGATTACCTAGCCAAGACAAACAAGTCTCTTGTTCGTCACCCTCCCTGATCTCCAAGTCCTGTGACTTCAGACTGTTCATTAAACGGAAAACTACCCTCATTTAGAAGCGCTTCGAGTAAAGCAAAGAAATTAAGAGTAAAGCACAGAGAAGCGAAATAAGATTCCAACCACGGCTTTTCAGAAATGATACCAGCAGGGGCATTACAGCAGGGAGAAGTGTGTAAGCTCCTAATACTTCTTCGAAAGTAATTAAAGTAAACTTCAGAAGCGTTCAATTTTTCCAAATGGACCACATTGTAGTCTGACATTTTTGAATGAACCCGAATATTACTTTCAACAAGTTTTGTATCTTCCACGTCCATGCTTTTCTTTCTTCCTTTTCGTCTTTTCATTGTGAGCATTTGGAATAAAAAATATATGAGTCTAAATGTCTAAATTCAGTTCAAGTTCTTTCCGTCGAGACAATTTCACAGCTCGAGGCCTAAATCTCACTCGTCAAATTTCAGTGGAGACCACGTTGAAGATATCGCGCAGCAACATGACTGAGGATCGAGTTACATTTTGAGGGCTTCATCACAACGGACTTTCATGCGATGTCCACGGAGGAGATCCGAGAGCTACTGAGTGTCAGCGAATTTGATTTGTTTATTTTCTACTCGCGCGGCTTATCGAAAGACTTGGTTTTATTTGTGAGTAGTAAGTACGTGAGTAGCGTATACTTTAGGAAATTCTCCAAGTGAACTTTTGTCGCTTTCATTCAAGTATTCATGAGTATTCCTTGAATGAATGGCGTAAAATGCTTACACTACAAAAGAAATGAAGAAGTAAAAACTGAAAATCGCACTGATAGAAATCAATTACAAAAGAATGGAGTTATTAATCTGACGCGCACAATTTTCATGTTTCAATGCGTATTGACCTTTTCAATGACTTTTTCCTTCATCGAAGACAGTCTGGCCCAGAATATTCTACCGTAAACAGAAAAAAGTACCGGTCAAATATTTTCCAGCAGTATCATTGCTTTCAAGTCAGCCCAATGTTGTTTCATGTCATAAAAAACGAATGATTTTAAAAACGCTCGGGTCCGTGATGAAATGCAACTCTTTACTCTCCCCGGCTTCTGCTGGCCAGAGCGCATGTTGATGCAGCACCCCCACTGATGTGCACTAGATTCTCCTCACAAGTCGTCAACGTCGTGACGCGCGCAAGATACTTCGTCTGATAACAGCTGGGACTTTTCTTTTCGACCTGTTATATATGCTAGATGTGCCCTTCTCTCTCACCCATCACACAAGCATCCAAATTACAGAGCACAGAAAGGCGAGTCAATTTTAGTTTCTGTGCACGGAGTTCTGAGTACCAGTCGATATTCTTTAATTTTGCTCATGACTTCTGTCTGCCAGTCGATATTCTCTGATTTTGCTAAGGAATTTTGTCAACCAGGCGATTTTTTATTTTGCATAATGGTTCGGTGTGCAAGTTGCTATTCTCTAATTTTGCTTGTAAATTTTGTCTGCCATTTGATTTTTTGAATATTTCGCTTACGAGTTCGGTGCGTTAGTCGAAATTCTTTAATTTTGCTTTTGAGTTTGGTGCGCAAGTCGATATTCTCTGATTTTGCTTATGACTTCTGTGTACAAGTTGATATTCTTTAATTTTGCTAATGAGTTCTGTGTACAAGTTGATATTCTTTAATTTTGCCTATGACTTCTGTGTACAAGTTGATATTCTTTAATTTTGCTTATGAGTTCTGTGTACAAGTTGATATTCTTTAATTTTGCTTATGAGTTCATGTGTACAAGTTGATATTCTCTGATTTTTCTGATGAGGTCTGTGTACAAGTCAACATTCTCTAATTTTGTTTATGGGTTCTGTGTGCAAATCGATATTCTCTAATTTTGCTTTCGAATTCGTTTGTCAGATACGCTTAACGTGCCATGAAGGCCCTGCTGTAATCTAGGTCACGAACACAACTTTAGCGTAACAACTGTTCGAGCTAAAAGCACACGACATAGTAGCCGGTTCTTTCCCTGCGGTGACGCTCGTGTGTGTGTTTCTGCGTAGTACCGTACAGCTAATCTGCTGCTCCATCACTCACTGTGGTTAGAAGCCTTCGACACCTCACTTACTCTCCTCCCATTTGCTGATAAAAAATAAACAGGGAACTTTAAGGAGGTCTTAGGTTTTCTATGTTTCTACGAAATTACCAGTCGTCCTGTAGCGTGAGAGGAGCGGCTTCTGTAAGCGTGGTTCCATTGGGCTGTGGTTCTCTAATTCTTTCCTGGTGAACTTATTTCACGATTCCGGAACCCTTTCTACTACGTTCTCTCCAAAATCTTTGTACCAAGTTTTTCTACATTTTCATATCGCAAGAAAATTCTCAACATATGCGTGCACTTGCTAACCTCTCTCTTTGAAACTTCACGAAGTATTTCTTCTGGAAACCCCTCATCAAAAATTTTTGTTCTCTTCCTACACACATGAACGTCAATAGAAACGTTGGCGAAATATCAAAATTTTAATTCTTTGTAAATATATCACTCAAGTCAGAGTCACTAAAAGCAAGGACTTCGGTAACCACTTGCTCAGTTTTGACAGGGAAATAGCCCGCATGACAGCAAGAGTTAGTAAACAATCAGTAACACTGAATTAGCTGACGTCACAAATTAAAAATAAAAGATCAAATCTTTAAAATATATGCTATTTAAGCTAAAGTCAGTTTTTATACGATGTGTATTTCTGATTATCCTGCTTTGCGTTCAATTGTAGATGGCCCATGATCCCTTATGGCGAGGAGATGTCGTAGTCACCTTTACTTTCCATTCTCAAAACGAAACGAACGCTTAGCTCCTGCACTTCCATTGTCAACCAGAGTACGTCTAACTTGGACGATTTTATTCTTGTACGTGCTAATAATGGTCATGTTTTATTAGTCCCCTAAGGAAGAAACAACTGTTGTTTCCCCAAAAATTGGCACTCCCGGGGGAGGGAAGAGGCAAGGTCCTGAGCTGAAATTTAGCGAGGTCTTCCTTTTCTACAAATAAGGGGCATAGGGCTTTTTTTGCCACGAAAGTTTTTTTTTGGTTCACTGCTGCTTCGAGCACCCATCACCTTCTTCTCCAATTTTATCCTGCTTCGTAAACTTTTTTCAATTTCACTGTTGCTATGCGAAACGTGTGAAGACTTACATCGTGCATATATTCCCGTTCCCTCAATTCAACTCCAAATAGTGCTTTCCTCCATCCACTCTTGGGAACACTTTTGTTCTAGTAAATGAGGTTTAGACCAACACAAAATCTAATCAAATCAGTTTTAATTAATTTCAGAGCTACAAATGTCGTCACATTTTGTGATATTGTTCGTGTGTAATTTCAAATATCATTATTGAAGAGCTCTATGAAACATCATTTTATCATTGTGATACTCCTCGTAAAAAGTCAAAAACAGAAGAAGAGCTTTATTATATTTTCACTTTTCGTTTTGTTTCAGTTTTTCTTGAACATCGGCGTCCACTTCGTAATAAATTGAAAGTAAATTTCCAAAAATTCACCCACAGTTCAAGCACTCGCATTACTTAATTACCAATGAACGCCTGGTAGATGCCGTCCAGACACATCGTGCAACGCACCCAGAGTTTGCGTTTCCTACATCGCAGTGCAAATTATCGCTGCGAATTACTGATAGTCTTTAGTAAATGGACGCTTGTGAACAACACGTTCGTACATAGTGACACGTGTTATTTAACTGTATAGTCTTGAGGGCGTTATTTTATGTATTGGATATCACGCGTAAAAAATCACATCAGTAAACGAGAAAATAATTGCCAATTGAGAATTATTTCACTTCATTTGCACGTACTTGTTGGTCTAAAAAGTTTTTTAAATTGCAATGCCCGTCAATGAACGCATGAATCTCGAGACCTAATAAAAGAAGGAGGGAGGAGGCGATGCATATTGCAAGGCGTGCTCCGGACACGGGCTACCTCTAAAAACACATTATTTTAAGCAGCATTGCTGTTAATGAATAAATTCCTTTTGACACAACCAAAGACTTGACAACATCCCTTAGGCTCAAAACTTGTCAATATTTCCTTGGTGAAGTGTAAGAATAATATGGTAGAAAAAGAGTGCGACAGTCACGGTCAATCAAGCTTAAAGGAAATGATTGCGCACTAAACGCCCCGATAAAGTTGTCTTAGCAAGCAAACGTGAGCTGGTATCTTCGGATTGTTCCGCATACTCAAGGCTAAACAGTCATTGAGTATAAATCTACGATGCATTTGAGACAGGGATCACACAAGCGTTTAATACGGCATTCACTAGCGACAGTTCTTTATAACACAAGCCTCACAGGTCCAAAAATCGTGTTCTTTCCTTGTTTGGTTACAAGCCCAACGAACTCGATCGTTCTTAGAAAACTTATCATTGATCTTTGTTGCGCACCATCTTTGTTCTAGTCAAACTGCTTTTATAAATGTACATGTCTTGGTTGTGCGCCTAAGCAGTGGCCGATAAGAAACTTCATAAATACCTCATTTTCTTCTAGGATCTGAACAGAGAGCTCGGAAACGGGCATGTTCTTCTTCGCCGCTCTCTGGTGAGCTTATTTTGTCGTTCGTGGACTGTAGCTTTGAGAACGAGACCTAACGAAGCATCTTGCTGCGACCACACATAATCGAAACTCTTCACGAAGATTTATTAAAAATAATAGAAGCATATCACGAAGTGAGTTTATCGAGGCAAATTAAATAGAAAATAGTCAAAAACAGTATAAGAAATGGGTCTCATACGATTACGATGAGTTCGTCGAAGCATATTTGTTAAATCATTATTTCACAAGCATTTTAATTTGTTAATTGTTTTCAATTATTCCTTCGTTTGTTTTTAAATAATATTGAGGTTTAAAGTGCTTTTCAATAGCTTAGGTGACTCAAAACTTGAAAAATAGTCTGCATTTCAGGTCACTTTCTACTGTTACAAAATTAATTTTACACGTTGTATTAACTTCTCAAAGTTGAAAAAAAAAATGTAAAGAAAGATTTGTATGAATAAAATATCTGTCATTTTCATTACGTCATACGCAAGTCTGCGAAACGTTTCAAAACTAATGGCTTTTCATATTAGAGAAACTATTCCCTAAATTTGATCCGTAACTCTGTAGAGGAAGAATTCTCGAAAAATACGTAAAATATTCCCAGACGTGAATTTTACCCTAAATTGACATTTCTTCAAGTTGGCACATCAAAAGGACGTTCAGTGCTATGAAATAAACGCCATCAAAATTTGGCAGTGAAACAAAAGACTAAGAAACTTTTTTTCTTATAGAACTTTAATGGAATTCCTTAAGAGAACTGGGAGATCATTCAGTTTCGATATACAGTAAATTGCGAGCAAACTACGCACAGAAGTTCATTTTAATCACACGATTAGATGGGTTAACAGTTATTTCAGGATTCACTGTCCTATAGATAAGAAACACACCTGTTGCTATTTGAATAACAGTTTCCTTGATTTTTTACACGAAGAAATTCTCTCATTCCTGTGTCAGCATTTCTCACTGTATCAAACGCTGTAGGACAATCTGTTCGTTTTTATTTTTTGTATGTTGCACAAATAGCACGGACAATGACTCCGTATACAATATTATTCAACAACTGAAATAATGATCACACATGAAACAAAATGAAAAATCAAATTTCCACCCTGCTGTTTCAACGTGGTGCAATAAAAAGTTTTCTATAGAAAAGGCATGATGCTCTTCAAAATGTATTCGACAGAGCTCTGTTATTGAAAACTTTCAAAAATATTCTCATATTTTGAAAATGGTTTGCTGATGCCACTGAAATTGAATGTCAGAGTTCAAGAAGCCCAAAAAAATTTTCATCTCCATAAACTTTTCTGTTTTAGAAGTTGAGTCACGGCGTCTTGACTCGTGGGACCAATCAGCAATGCTTTCACATTTTCCATTAGGCCTCTTAAGCAATGACGCTTCCGATCGAATGATCCGGTCAGCGAGAACCCAAAGGGCATTCTCGGACTCGAAGGAAGCCTTCTGTAATAGAATTAACCTGCAAAGGAAGATCAATTCCCACAAATGATCACTGTGTAGCAGTTTTCTCAAAGAAAAGCTACTTCGACGAGAAATTTTCAGATGTTATATTTCATATGTTAAATTTTCCATTGATTGGAACGTTTTGTAATCTCATGTTCGTGTACTCACCAGTCTTCAAATTATAATTTCAATGTTACGTTTTAACTGATTATAACCTTTTAACTTAAAACACACATGTATGAAATTTTATGTGAAACAAAAAATACGCAGAGAAAAAATTACCCCTGGACTCACGTGGCGCAGTTCCTTCCATCTGCAAAGTCTTGACGTCACCGTCAGGTAAGATCGCAATGACCCGGGTCGCAGAAGCTGACATAAGAACAATTTTCTTATGAAACACTCGGTGGAACCTATTAGTTCCATTTGCACTTCGGGGATTTCGTGGTCCGTCCTCCCACTTGTCATCTCTGTACATGTCCACTTCATCTTTTCTCGCACCTCTCACTAGAGGTAAATTAAATGGTTCTACTCTTTTTCGGAATCGCCGCCTTGCACTAGTTTTAGGTACTACAATAGAATTAAGAGGGGCATGTGTCGAACTTCTGTACAACTGACCCTCATCTTGGATTCTTAACCGATCATCACTGTTATTCACATAAGCACTTCCTATATAAGTCTCACGTTGAGTTAACCTCCTTTGATTCGTGAGCATTGATTGATTGTGAGGGGGTCCTCTGGCTCTCCTCCTATGCTGATGTCTGTGCTTCACAGGAGGTAGAGCGACGCTCTTGTTAAGATTGGAGCTCTGTAAGGCCCCGGAAGCCGAAAATGGAGGAGAATTTGGAACAGGGTGTGACAAACTGAAGTCTTCTGGCCTCCGGGGCCCTAAATAGGGCGAACCACGCAATGGATATGCGACACTGAAGCCCGAGCAATGACTAAGTACAACACAGAGGAGGTAGAGGAATACACCCAATCTAATTTTCATGTCCAGCAGAACTAGAGGACCCTCTTGATCAGTGCTGCAGAGACAGCATCAAGAGGCACGGCAGGAAGAGAGCTGGCAGATGTGGTAGAGACAACCACATGGCACCAACAGCAGGCACTAGCGGCCCGACCTACCTATTCGCACGACACTCACAACTCCAGTCCACGCTCTATCCATGATACTTCACTTTGCCAGTGGCCACCAGTCTTTGCTGCTGGCGTTCGACACAAACTGACCTAGCAGCCAGCGCTCATCTTTGGCATTCGAGTCCATCCACACTTCGCTCTCTCGCTCGCTCTTTCTCTCTCTCTCCCCTACTCGACTCCTCCCAACCAACACTCCGCCCACCGGCGGGTGCGAAGAGCTCGCTACTCACCAAATTTACCCCAACACATCAGCAAACCTTTTAATTAAGCAGACTGATGTGTCTGTGCCGCTACCAGCTAATGCTGCCAGCACTGCAGGCCTTTGCTCTTACTAACGACCCAAAAATACGTTTAGACTTGAAGGAACTTTGGGCGTCCCTCAACACTTCGCATAGGAGAAATTAAATTCTTAATAACATCCTGAGTTTTTAATATGAATGTTGGAATACGTTAGCGAGCGAAGACGTTTTAAAATAGATGTTTGGAAATGGACGCGGTTTAATGTGTCGGTATAACTTTGTAGAGCGATCTTGAATTTAGTACAGACTAGATTAAAAGTTTTATTTTATTCTTTGTTCTTCATACTGCAGCTAATTATTTCCATAAGCTAAGTACGATACATAATTTATTTTTCATAACAAAATTTACAACTTTTAACTAGAAAAACAGCATTTCATTTTACAGTGATCTACTTCGATTTACTCCGAGTTCTCCGTAAATTTCACATTAAAATGTCAGAATTTTTATCAGAAAAACACCGTTCGATCAAATTGTGGGTGACAGGCTTATAATTTTATTATCAGTTTTCAAATGCCTTCCTGACCGACAAGTAGAAATGTTCGAGCTTCATTTTAGCGAAATTGAGACATGCTGTCGTGATTTTTTATAACATCATGTCTGTTCATGAGAAATTTGTCCATTCCCAACACTCGAGCCAAGTTGTAAAAAAGATATCTTAGAGATATATTTTGCTCTGAAGCAAGGTCGGCGCAGGCGCAATTGTGAGGTCCAACGCCTGCTCAATCCGCTGGCGCGCGTCGAGGAATTTCCACTTTCTTTGTTTTCGTATTTTCATTTTACCTCTCGTATGAAATTTTGCCTTGCTGTCCATTTACTGTCCGACTACGCAACACTTGCCAAGCTGCGCTTTAGAAGTAGAATTTGAGCTTAAATTAAAAAAAAAAGGGTACATAAAAAAGTAAATGGATTTCGATAAAGGTCCTAGACAGTTTTTTTTAATCATTTTCCTTCTTCTATTATTCGAATAAGAAAGAAAAATAAACCTCATCAACTTGTTGAGTTTTTCATCCCTGGCATGGTACTTGTACGCTATCTATGCTTCTGAAGTAAAAGTAAATTCCCGGACGTGTTGTTCCTAAGTTAACTTTTTTGAACCCCTGAACAAAAAATTATCCCCATCCCGAACTTTCAGAGCAAATCAGGTCAGTTTTAGTTGTACTTTTTTTCGAAGATCGACAATTTTGCAGTTTCTTTAGAAGGTTCAAAATTCTGTTCGAGAGGCAAAATCAGTTCACAGGTGAGTGCACCGCATCTTCCAGAAACGATAACGAAAGAACTAAACATTTCACAACCATTGTGTCGCGACAGGTGCGAGTACGGAAAATTTTCTGCGTACTTTTATTGCATTGCAAAAAGTGCGCGTACCGAAAATTTTCTTCGTACTTTTGACCTTTCTTCTTCGCATATTTCCCGCCAGTCGTCTTCTCATAAAATTTGCTCTTTTTTACAGAGCATTTGGTTCAGTTTAGGACGCTCGAGAATGCGCGACAGGAGACAATTGTCATCGAAAGTCTGCGGTAAAACAACGCTTCATTTCAAATCCTGGTTAATTTTCAGAAAAACTCTGAAAACTTGGATGCGTGCATCGTGTAGTTGTGCTCGATCGAGTCCTATCGTAATTCATTGTAAGATTTTGCTTCACAAATAAAAAATGGCATTGAATTACATTCGTGAACTATACGCCTTATCGCGTGCAATGTATTTAGCTACTATTTTTAATTTCTACATCTCTTTGGGTTGTAATAGTTATTATCATCAGCAATTAGAGCATTCATTCACAACACAAGGCATGACAAGACAAAACTGCTTCGTTAGTCTCAATGAATGTGAATTTTTACGGGGTTGCCTATAGCAGAACTTCTTTCAGTTTCCTGACGGAATCCCCTTCAAAAATTTGGCTTAGTTAGCAGATATCGAAGTAATATTCTCAGTTAATTCAAGTTATGCTGGATAATTTTATCGCCTCATCTCAATGATCATCATACACTTCAATTTTACAAGATAAGTACGACGAACGGTTCCAGTTTCACTTTCATGTTACCTGCATTAGGACATGCACCTAAATTTTTTGATCGAGAGGTTCACCTTGTGTTATTAGAGCTCATCACAGAGAATAAGGAATGCGTGTTCTTCCCGTTTTAAGTCTTTTTGTAAGACTGGCCGAGCCGCGTTGGCTTCCAGGCACACTCTAATCTTAAACATGAATGCATAATAGACAGAGTGTTTGCTGAGTATTTTCCTAATTTGAAGATATCTCACAAGCTGATGAATGAACACAACTCAACTGTGAAAATTGTTACGAATTAAAAAATTATTGGAACCTGCACTTCGATTAGAATGATTCATATTCGAAAACCATGTATTGGATATTAACAAAACCGTTGATTTATTGCCATTTTCCCATTAATTGTGGAAATAGCTTCCGCGAGATTTCGCTTCAACCTGTTGTCCCATTTCGTTATTTGATGCTCTGTATTTTAATCCAGCCGCACGTTTTATTGTTTGATGCTCTATATTTTAATCCAGCCGCACGTTTTATTGTTTGATGCTCTATATTTTAATCCAGCCGCACATTTCATTGTTTGATGCTCTGTATTTTAATCCAGCCGCACTTTTTATTGTTTGATGCTCTGTATTTTAATCCAGCCGCACTTTTTATTGTTTGACGCTCTGTATTTCAAAACAGCCAAATGAAGTTAAGATTGAAGGAGTGATATACGGCGAATGAGCTAGCCAGGGATTTTCGTCATCCCTTCTATTCACCTGCCTGAGAACGTTTGATTTGAGAAAGCAAGAGCATGCGTGTGGTGTGGTGGAACACAGTCTTGCTGGAAAATGACGCTGCATGCGATGCTGTAGGTGGCTGGCCATAATAGAAATGGGCTTTGTAGGAAAACGTACAATTGCTTGCCGTACCCGACCGATTTTTAACGCGACCGATATTTGTCTAAAGCAGTTTTTGCTTTCCATACTCTATTGTATCTAACGTTGTACGTTTTTCCGTGAATTTTTTGGACATGACGGAGCTTAATTGTCATCCATTCTAATCTGTAGCCTGTATTTAATTTTTTTGACAAAAACATTAAATTGAGCTTTTCCATGAAATTCTTATGCATTTTATTACAAAACCAAAGCCATGAACAGGGTTTGTACCTGCAATTTACAAATGTAAAAAGATTTAATGCATCTATATAACCACTTAATACATAATAAACCGTAACTTTGATCAAAGCCATCCTATCAATTGACTTAGCAATATCATAAAAACTCCATACACGCCTTCCTTAAGTAAGTCTGGCTCATTCATTTAGTTGCACAGCAGTGTCGGATATTAAAAGTCTAATTAGAGAATATTAGGTGATGGATAAAATTGAGAACAGGATGGAATAAACGTCATCTAGTAAGAGCTATTGTGTAAAAATAATCTTAAACTTTTCGAGAGATAACTTGGCCTCCAAAGGGAGAACCTTTAGCAATACTATACTTGAAAAGATACTGAGGATGTTAGCACTACTATAGCCGTACATGACCATAAAAAACAGGTCAATTAATCTTTAGCATGAGAAACCAGTTTATATTAGTTCATTTCGAGACTGCTAGCCAGCTTGTTCTATGCTTTACTCACATTTAAGCTGTCGTTTTTAGAAAGAACTCGTTGATCACCCAGTCCAGATAAAACACATGGTCTCAAATCTCTATGAAATATGACCATGAACTGGTGCGGAGTAACTCCTTTTTCTCTGACTACACTATAAAGACTTGTGTGTAGTGCTCGAAAACTGAAACTAAGCTCGTCAGCGACGGAAGTTATAGCATTGGTGTGTCTCTAGAAATAAAGCTTTTTCAGCGTTGATGACAATCTAGGTATGATGATGTTTGAGGTATGTGAATGTAGGGCTTTGTTCGAACTCTCATTATGACCCATGAAGCTAAGTTCGCTACCGTGACAAAGAAATTGCCAATAAAAATTTTGAGAAATTTATCATCTGGTGCAAATACTCTGCATTTCTATTATAAATTGTATAAAAAATGAGCGATATCTCAGTATTCAGGCACCGTACACATTTCCTTACTGTTCAAAAACTATAGCTCTTACTGCTGTACAGATAATACAGTCCGTACTGTAGTTCAGATACTGCAACCCTTATTGCAGTACAGATAATACAGTCCGTACTGTGGTTCAGATGCTACAACCCTTATTGCAGTACAGATAATACAGTCATCACTGTAGTTCAGAGACTGCAACCCTCACTGCAGTACAAATAATACAGTCCTCACTGTAGTTCAGATACTGCAACCCTTATT
>JACJUY010000600.1:201586-213311 GCA_014220935.1 Platorchestia sp. MABIK | reverse complement strand
GCTTGCTTGCTTGCTAGCGTGGCGGCTGGCGTGCATGCTTGCTTACTAGCGTGGCTTCTTGCGAACTTGTTTGCATACTAGCGTGGCTGCTTGCGTGCTTGCTTGCTTACTAGCGTGGCGGCTTGCGTGCTTGCTTGCTTACTAGCGTGGCTGCTTGCGTGCTTGCTTGCTCGCGTGTTTGCTAGCTTGCTTCTGTGCTCTGTAGTTTTGATGTTTGTTTGCTGCTTTGTCTTTCATTTCCGACCCCCACGCCGTAACCTGGATACCTGAGCACTCTTAATGGCGGCAAATTTCTGCCTCTTAGCTGAAATTGAATCGAATCAATAGAAATTTATTCGGATATTATCTCAACACAAAAATAAAGTAAGCGACGAAAGAGACGCCCCTCATTAAATTCATTTGAAAACAGTTTTCTCGGATGAATTATGCATCTAACTGGCAACAAACTCTACCATTTGGTACGGAACGAAAATATGATGATGGCACTGTGAGAAAAAGACAATATTTTATTTTTCCCTTTTTTTTTCGCTCGATTTTCCCTTTTTTCCCTAAGATTTTCCCTAATTTTTCCCTTTTCGCTCGATTTTCACGTAAATGATTCGCTAGTAGTGTAATTTGCG
Source organism: Platorchestia sp. MABIK (assembly GCA_014220935.1). NCBI lineage: Eukaryota > Metazoa > Arthropoda > Malacostraca > Amphipoda > Talitridae > Platorchestia > Platorchestia sp. MABIK. Next base: position 212,691 of record JACJUY010000600.1, on the reverse strand, counting down.
TATGTAGCAAGCACGGCTGGGGAACACGCGGAGTGCAGAATAGAAAAATCTTTTGGGCTCGCCTAGCCGTGATGGCGAGCAGAAGTAAAGCGCCTCCAGCATTTGGACTTGGCAGAGTTTTGCCACGCAGGTCCTGCAGTTCTGTTAATCACCCAAGTTGCGACTTATTTTTGCGGTGCTGCCCGCAAGCCTCGCCACTGCACAACTTGCGCGGTCGCCCCTCGATCACTGCCAAACTTTTGCGGAATCTTTAACAGTTGCATCTTCACATGGAACTTCCTTGGGAAAATTTCACAGCGACCATCAAACGTAGCAACTAAACACCAATGTGCGACAGTTTGCATTTGAAATGTAAAAAGTTCCTGTCGTTATTGCGTAAGAAATGTTAAAAATTTTCTTTTCATTTCAACTCACTGTTGTAATACGCGCAGTTTGCGGAGCATCGGTCTGGCCCCTCTGTGTGTGTGCGTTGTTGTGCTTCTTGAGACCCAAGTCAAATTAATAGCAAAATTAGGGCTAGTTTTCAGAAGCGCGCGTTCCAGTGCAGCCTGTTGAGCTTATTCCCTTATTATTCTCTTCTCTTGAGACCGATGCGGTTTCGTGGTTTGATCTTGACAGTATTCTGGTGCGTTTGAAATCAAAACCCTTGAAATCGAAAAAGAAAACTTTCTCCAGATATCAATGGGCGTGGACACTACAAGCGGTGAACAACCTATTTCATGAAATGCAATACAAAAATTTTTACTACTCGTCTAGAGGAAAAGTTACCAGAAATTCAGAATCCACACAACCAACAGTTAAAGAACATATGAACCACGAGATGAAGATGAAGAAAAAGCGACTAAATTTTGTACTTATATCTCAGCTGCTCGTAGATCTTCAGCACCGTCGCTTTTCGAAGCATTTTGAAATTTGTGGCAAGTTCAAATTAGCTTTTTGCATCCGAGTTCACTCAGCTTTACACGGTCTGTCTCATTTTCCTATGAATTGGTGCTCCTGTAATTCCCGATAATTTGACTTTCATTGAAAGTAGAAGTTCTGATACCGATGTGCGTGATCAGGAAATATTTTCCAGAAATAGAACTCAAGGAAATTTTGGTGTTCTAGTGGAATCTCAACTCTGCTTATCTCATGAAGAAAAAAGATCTTTTTAGCACATATTCTATTTTAATAGTAAGTTGGTCATGTTTCAATGTTAATGCATGTATTTGTGGTCAATATTGAAGTTAAGCCTTTCTGGGAAACTAAAAATTCTGTTCCTAGGAATCACCAAAAGATCACCTTTAAAAACGTTTTACATGAATGACGTTCTGCTCGCTGAAGCGTTATTTTCGAGTTATTCAACTTTGAAGTTTTAAGAACGTCGTATATAAAAGTGAAGGAACGGACACAAAAATATGCTGTAATACGGTATTAACGCAACGATGGGTGAGGTTAGGGTAGGTTATATTAGGTTAGTTGGTCAATATTGATTTCAGGCCTTTCACGGAAATTAATAATTCCGTTCCGAAGAATCACTAAAGGAACACATTTAAAAACGTTTCACGGGAATGACATTCTGCTCGCTGAAGCGTTATTTTCGAGTTATTCAACTTTGAAGTTATAAGAACGTCGTACATAAAAGTGAAGGAACGGACACGTATATATGCTGTAATACAGTATTAACGTAACGATGGGTGAGGTTAGGGTAGGTTATGGTAGGTTAGACTAGCCTAAAATAACAATGATCAACCTAAAATAGCTTACCTTAACTTACCCAAACCGATGCTGTCAGTTTCGCGCCCAGAAGTGGGCGTGTCTCGCCAGAAAAGTGTGCGTCACCCAACAATACGGCGACTTGGCAACCGACCATGTAGTGTTATTCGTATCTGAACGTAATTATTTTTACATCTCAAAAATAACGCATCAGCGAGCAGAATGTCATTATTGTAAAACAATTTTAAATGTGTTTCTTTAGTGATTCTTTAGAACGGAATTTTTAATTTCAATATAGGCTGAAATTCAATATTGACCGCATTTTTTTCCACTTACAGTGATTTTCAAGTTTGTTTCCGTTTGTGTAACAAAGTCGTAGATTGAGTGGCATTTGCGGCTTGAATATTGAAAATTGCATCAAAAGTACGTGAACATTTGACTCAAGCCTAATGCACTATACATGCATACGTTGACCATCAACTATTCAGATTCAGTATATTGACTATTCAGATTCAGTATATTGACTATTCAGATTCAGTATATTGACTATTCAGATTCAGTATTTTGACTATTCAGATTCAGTATATTGACTATTCAGATTCAGTATTTTGACTATTCAGATTCAGTATATTGACTATTCAGATTCAGTATATTGACTATTCAGATTCAGTATATTGACTATTCAGATTCAGTATATTCAGAGTCCATTGAGTTTGACATAAGGCGTTTCCCATAAGTGTGTTGTCAGTTGCTTCCAAAACTCAGAGAAACCTTTTACGAGACTTAAGCAATACAAATATTCCGCAAGATCTTTGCCACTTTCACCACATGTGCTGCGGTCATTTCACCTAGCTTGCTCAGCAGAATCGTTGAAACTTTTGGCAATAACATTTTGGAGATTAACTACCCACGCATTACATTTTAATTATAGTGAAAATTTTATAAAACTAACACAGTATATGTAAAATTGAATTTGAAACACATTTTATTCCAAATAATTTTCTGATTTTCTTCCTTATTTTCCATAAGAAATGAACATCATGTTCGTTTGTACATTAGAAGATCTTGAGCAGTCATTAAATTGCGAAGTGTCGCTATTAGCGTATTTGCAGTATTACAATTTGATTCTGACTAATGTGAATTGTGTAAAGTGTGGCCTCCCACATGCAATTTAATGCTACGGCTTTAAAATTTCGATGTTCCAAATATTTTCGTAGACGGAAGTGTAATACTTTTGTTTCTGCAAGGAGGAAGAGCTTTTTTGAGGGAAGCCATATATCAATCCAACAAATTTTAAAACTTATTTATTTTTATTTGTGTTTGGAACTTCCTATAACTGTGATCTGTGAACAATTGGATTTAGACTATCATACAGTTGTTGACTGGCTTAATTTCATTAGGGAGCTTTTCGTTGTTTCTGCTACCCTTTTGTCTAATGATCAATCTAATTTTCAAATGTGGTCCGATTCTTATGAAACTTGCTCACTTTATATAAAAACAAATTTAAAACGCATTTCATTCGTGGTATTTTTCAAGTTTTCTGATATTTCCCGAAAAAACCGTGGGGTAGTTAAACTCCAGAAATTCCAAACTTTATTCGGCACGCGCGAAGTATGGTCAGCATCGATGCAAATAAAGCAATTCTTGACCTGTCAGGCAGAACTGTAACAACCTGATGAACAAATTCGATTATCTATATTCATCAGGACAATGCCTACTAGTGTTTAGCACGTTCACCGCATTTCCCCGGCTGTTAACGGTTGGTTTGATTAGATTGTTAGTTGTAGAATAAGAAATCGACTTATTTGCTCGAGCTCGAATCCATTTAATTTCTTCCTAAGAAATATGTAAGTGGAATTGTACGATAGCATTTCACCTCGGATGATAAGAAATGTTTTTAAAAACATCATGAAATATGGAATGCCATTCAATTATACCTGTACGTGAATGAATAATTTACAGAATGGTACACATCTGGCCCGATACGCGGGGAATGCGTTAAATAAGTTTCTGATTATCAAGTAAACTAACCGGAGTTACATCAGGACAGAATATCAGTTTGTCACTTTGTGTCGTGGAGCCAATATATGTTACCGTCGATCTTGGCGTTTACGAAATTTCAATCCGTACTCGCAGTCAGAAATAAATCTCTAGTTAATTGAGGGTATTATTCTACTCTTGCATCAAATATTTTAGTTAGGTAATGCAGGCGGGTATTTCTCATTTAAATGTTTCGTTCCATGAAGCTTGTTCTTTTGAACAACTCAAGTGAATACATCTATTGTATCATTTTGAATTACCTCTCCCAGGGAAAAAATGTGAGGTCCTGACTCCTGAGCTGCGAGTTGGGTATAGGCATTTGTTGAAATGAAAATTTTTTGTTTTGTTAAGGACCATTTTTCAGTTCACTGCTATCCTGTTTCTCAGCACCTCTGACTTTTTTCTCCAACTCTAATTTCATTTCATAACCTTCCTTCTTAACTTACCGTTTCAATGCACATGGAATCGTGGGCGAAAACACACCTTGTGAATAGATTCCGCGTCCCTTCAACTCCTTACATGATGGTGCCTTCATCCTTCCTCTCTTTGAACATCTTTGCTGAGGTAAGGACGGCTAAAACTCGCTTATATTCTATTAATCATTCTTTTACAGTCCCGTGATCTGCTCAGTCGCTGAATTTATCTTGTTTGTGGAGTCTCCAGTAATTGTTTTCTTCAAAGATTGATTTTATACTTTTGTTTTACAAAATATTTGCTAATCACATTGGGTTTAGTCAATAAAGATTGAATATTAAACATACCAATGGTATTTTTCGGCTCCAATTCTTGCGTTCAAATTGAGTGAAATGGCTTCTATAGTGCTCGTAGAGGTCTGGATAACATGTGGCACGGGTGCTCGCATTAGATTTCCATAAAACGTTGAACTGGAAGCATATCTTATCTTTAAGATGCAGTTATGCGACTCGTATAATGGCTGGAACCAGGAAGTTGGCTCACATCATTGGTACATCCATCGCCCAATCTCGATCTCCCCTATCCGAGGAATGACTTTAATTCTTTCCCCGTTCCATCGAAGCAGTTTTTGGTGCTGCTTTTTTTGCTGATGACTGACACGATAGCTCCGTAGATTTACGACTCGGGGGCCAAAATCTGCAAGACAGTGAGCATCGAACAAAAGAATTTCTCTCCTTGCCACATTTCCATGGAGACGTGACTGAGATAAAACAAAAGACGAATGGTGGAGGGCTTTTGTTTAGGGCAGGCGCCTTACAGCTGCGAATGGCGGAGCAGGCGTACGCTGCGTTATCGTTGCAGTTCATAGGGTTGTCTCTGCGGCTCGGTTTCCGAAAAAATCTTGCATTGCTTCCATCCAAACGCAGAAATTTTATAGACGATTAACTCGTGGCTTGACTTTCGTGTTACTCGCCTTGTTTTCGCTTTTTTTGGTAGCTCTGCGCACAATGCAATTTGTAGCCAAGGATTCGTTAGTGTATCGTAATTATGCTATTAAAACTATCGAAATTATTTACAAATTTTTCCACTGGTTCTGAGGTTGAGCTGTTCGGGTTAAAAGTAGCGTGCTGAATTATAGTAGTTATGTTTCGCTTGGCTGCGTTAATTTAAAAGATATTGTAGAATTTACCACTGCCGAGAATAATTTTATTTTGTGAAATTTCCCTAAGGTAAATACGCTTTTTAATTTTAGTAGATGGTATAGCAAGAAATCTTTGCAATATTCATACATACACATTTTAACTATTGATATGCACGTTTTATCTATATATATGTATATACAGATAAGTAATGATTCATTGATACAGTTCAAATACTTTGATTGTGTAGTTGTGATTTTTTTTTTTTATAAGTGGGCGCGTTTCATTTGTTGATCTTTTTAATGAGGTTTAAGAAGCCACAGACCTCAGCAGCACAGCTCCAATACTACACCCTGATACATCCTGACACATCTGGGTGTGTCCAGGTCTTTGTGCACCTCTGGTTGTGTCAAACCTGCTCATGTTTATTGCATTGATGTTTATTCTGAAGGCTTGCAGTGAAGAAATATAATTGCTGTAGAATTTTGTAAGTTGAATAAGGACGTTTTTCTGATTCTTTAACACTCCATGAAGTTTGTACAAATATTGATTGGATTCAGATTACCTGAGTGCGATAGAAATTTTTATCTGCGGTTCCATAAACTTGGGTGAAGTAGCATGGCTTGTATACTTGTCTACCGTTTGTTCAATGACAACAAAGTGTTGCGTGATACTTGTGGTACGCTTTTGTGAGTTGGTTTTGCAACATGAGAAGCACGCAGATACATGTAGTAAAATAACCTATTTATTTCTCACTGCACCCTACAGAGATAACACTAAAGTCGATTTTTAAATGCTGCGAATACTGACACACGATTTCCAAAATTCTAGCTGTTTCTGTCCTGAGGCTGAAAGGAAGATTTCGAGCGTAAGTTTTCCAATTGATTTCAGGCAAGTGTTAGATTATTACTTCCTAACTTCGGTGCGAAAAATAAATACGACTAAATATGTAAAGCTCTGCAAAACTGGAGAAATAAAGATAATTTTTCGTGAACATTATACATAGTTTATGCAGTTTCCTCAATTGATGGCTGCTAAAAAATAATTGAATTTTGCTGACCTAATCGCAGGATTTCTTTGTTGACTCCAGTGCAGAATGTTGTTGCGGAAAAGGATGGCTGAAGTTCGAGCTGTATGTTTGTTAAACGACATAAGTTGTGAATCATTTCTCTTGAATATAAAACTATCAAATCGTTTAATACTAAATTTTGATGTCACCGAAATCGTTCCGAGGCTAAAGAAATACGAATTTGTGACGCCTCAGGAGCGATATATTGAATTATTGTACAAATCTATGTTAATTAGCTATTTAACAATTGTATATATTGTATCTAAATAATTGGCGCCTAGAGTGGAGGTAATTAGGCCCCTATCTGAAGGTTAGGTGGCCCTTGCTTTTATTGAGATAGAACAGGATTTTGTCCTGTTACATAAAATCTTTTGACCAGTTCACTGCTGTCTTTCTTTTCAGCATCTATTACTATTTCGGCTTCAAATTTTATCCCGTTTCATAAATTTCTTTCGTCTTGCCGTTTCCATATGCAGGGTGTGAGAACACGATTTAAAAGTGTTTGTTCCTGTAATTTTGTACTAAATGATGCGCACCTTCTTCTGCTCTTGGGAACACCTTTGTTGTGGTTGGGGAACTTTAAGTTAACTTATGATCTAATCAGCTACGAAAACAACGGTTGGAGTACACTGGAAGTAAAACTGCTGCACATGTTGGGGCATGGAAATTTTGATCCATGTTTTCAAGCGCTGGTTCAAATTGAGTCTTTCAATATGATTTCCCTTTAAATTCTACTAGCAGCCAGTTTTAATGAATTCCTGGGTCATTGTATATAGTAGATCGGAAGTTATTTGAGTCATGCAAGAGAAGCACGTAGCCAGGAAAAGCAATTCTTATTTTTCACGCCCACGTTCGAGAGGAGGAAGGTGCGGGCACAGCACAGAGGGCATTTTGCAATATGTCGCAAATTGCGAACTTAGCTAAATTTGTCTCACAATTTAGTTCCCCGTCTCCTGCATGTTGCAGAACCGCGTAGTGAGTAAAGGTCTTCGGCCCGTTCCAGCATATTTGGTAGTAGACAAGAATGCAGGAAAACGGGTTTTGCTTGCAAATTTTCCATTTCCCCTCTTTTTCCAACATTAGTTTCACAAAGAAGCTCACGCTTCCCCAGTTGTCAATCGATTGCAATTATTTTGTGTGTTCGTAGCCATTTTTTTTTCATCCCGCTGTAAACCCTTCAGTTTGAGTCGTATTGGCGGTATACGTCACGTCAAGTGCTGCATTCTTATCTCATCCTCTCTCTGGGGGGATTTTTGCATTATTGGGAATAGTGCTCCCAGTGCGAACATGTGAGGTCCCCAGCCAAGGGTTACGTAAGTCTACCCTTTGTTGAAATGGAATAGGGTTTTATTTGATAAAGATCACAGGTTTTTCGATTAACTGCTGTCCCATTTTTCAGCTCCTACTGCATTCTTCTTCACCTTTTAACTCGTTTCACAAACTTCTTTCTTTCTCAACTAACAGCTTCTGCGCACCTTCTGTACAAATTCTTCGCTCCCTTAACTCAACACTAAATGGTTCACCGGAGGAAGGTACCCCCTTCCTCTCTTAGGAACGTCTTTGTTGCGGTTAGTGAGTCTGGAACTAACATCTAATTCAATCTTTTATCTTTTCCTCCATCGAACAACTGCCCCCGTATTGAATTTGAATCTATAAGAAATGCATCAAATTTATATACACCATCACATGAACTCGCTAATCCCCAAGTCAATAAATTAAATTAAAAGTACATGGAGTTTAGGACGACGATTTGCCCAGAAGTCGTTTGAGATTTTTCAGCTACTTCTTATCCTACAATGAAGTCAGCATTCGAATTGCACACCTCTGACTCAAATATTGGATAAGAATATCATCAGACTGACACCACTCGAATTTTATTTTAAGCTCTTCATTTATTTGAAGAGATCTGTTTTTAAATTCAGATCGAGTGCGCTTCATTATTTTATCTCCAGCCCGCGAGGTAAATCTGCTAACCTAATACCTACTGTGTAATTTCCTACTGTGTAAATGTATCATTCTCACCTTTGCATTCATGACTACGAAGTTATTGTCGAGTTTTCCCTGTGGGTTCACTTACGGTCGAAATGTGTGACCACCAGAGCTACTTCGATCAGTATATTAAGCGAACTTTTGTGTTCCAGGCTAGGAATTCGAAAATGAAGCGCGTTCTTCTCGTCTTGTTTGCCGTCCAGCTGTCCACGTCGATGCCGGTGCCAATCACGATGATGGAAGATTCTTTTCTAGAGCGACAGTCTTTGCCAATCAGGAAGAAGAGAGAAGTTGTCCTCGCTGAAGGTCTGGCGTGGGCTCCAGAGTCTCCAGCAATCGAGCCACTTCAAAAGGTTTCCAAATATGGTCAAGAGTCACAATCAGGTTTCCGAACTAAAGCCCTTGTGCACAATCCAGCGAACTTGTACAAAAATGGTTATAGGCCTCAGCCGGTAGGAAAGAATTTTCGGAAGCAATTTAGAAAATTCAAAAAGAACGACGGTGTCTACGTCGGGGAGATAAGAAATGACCAACATTCAAATGCGAGAAGAAATGGAAAATTTATTTCCGCTAGCACAGAAAGAAATGACCGACGAGGGCAACCTGTTAACTCTAAAATACTTTTAGACCCTGTTGACAAAAATTCGTTAGAATATCATTTAAATCGAAATCTGTATGATTCTTATTTCACGAAGGAACAAAGTTCACGGCTTGTTCAATCATCCAATAGTAAATTAAACTCAAAATCCTCTGATGGTGGAAAGCCTCTCAACAAATTTAAATTTGACCGTCGGGATTCAAATAACTTGTACAGTTCATATTCTTCAATAAATAGAAAACCAGTTAACAAAATCAGATCTAATGTAAACAAATTAGAATCTACCATTCGTCCCAGTTCAGTTCAATTACCTTCGAAGCCTGATTTGAAAGAACGCGTGGATGTCCCATCCCATAATTTACATCTACCTCAACTAACACAAGTACCTGAGCAAAAATGGTTTATTAATAAAAAACAGTTGATGTCCCCTACCACTGAACCCAGCCAGACCAAGGATGTGGAAACCAGGTACTTTGCGTCAAAACTTAAAACTTTATTTTCGAAATTGCGAACACGACCAACGGCAATTAATACAAGACCCTCCGATGTGAGTCGTAAGCCACAGTATGAAGAGTTTGCAACCCTTCGTAAAATGTTGAAAAACACTACCAATGCTGAACGTTTAGCAAGTGGCCTGGGAAGTGACAAAGGAAAAGTCAGGAAACGCTACTATTCATCGATTCATGGACCGATTAAAGGGAAAAACACGCTTTCGCCTCCAAAACAGAGTCACGAGAAAGTGAACCATGTACAACCAGTCAAACAAAATGAAGAAAAATTGCTCTCAGTTCTTGTGTACAAAAATGTTATTACTGATGAGACCAACCACCTTCAGCAGCCTACTGATCCGCCAGTCGAAGTTTCTACCTCTACCTTTAAGCCGTTGGCCCAGCATTTGGAAATTTCGAAACCTACCCAACGCCCATATCTTTCAACACAAAAAGAGACAACTGAAGCACTGATTTTGAACCTCTCGACTGATAAATCCACGGCTGGGCAGTCGCAATTGAGTGATTTGGAAAGTGACCCAGAATCTACCTTCACGACTGGGAAACCCCTGGATGAGAAGGCAGTTATAACCGAGTTGACCTTCAAAACTGATCGGCCTGCAAAAGACATCATAAGCGCTGTACAGTCCATCACCACGAGTGCACGACCTTTGATTGACTCGACTAGTGACATGGAGGCAACAATAACAAGAGCAACTGTACGGCCAGTGGACGACCAAACAGGTGTAACAGAGGCAACAACCGCAGCTTGGCCGCCAATTAATGACTCGACAAATGATGATGAATCGACTTCCACGACTAGACATCTCAGACACGAACTGACAGATAGTGTAGAATTTACCACAATGGTAGGACAGTCTCAGGGTGCTCCGACCCGTAATATGAGGTCCACCACCACGACAGGGAGGCCAATGTATGCTATGACCACAGATGTGGAGTCGACCACCGTTACTGGACGGCTTCTGGATGCTGTGACCACTAATGTGAATTCGACCACCGGACCTGAACGGCTTCTGGATAATCTGACCACTCATGTGGAGTCGACCACCGCGACTGAACGGCCTCTGGATGCCATGACCACAGATTTGGAGTCGACCGTCGTGACCAGGCAGCCCTTGGATGCTCTGACCACTGATGTGGAGTCGAGTAACGCGACTGTATGGCCTCTGGATGCTCTGACCACTGATGTGGGATCGACAGTCGTGGCCAGGCAGACCCTGGATGCTCTGACCACTGATGTGGAGTCGAGTAACGCGACTGTATGGCCTCTGGATGCTCTGACCACAGATGCGGAGTCGAGTACCACGACTGAACGGCTTGTGGATGCTCTGACCACCGATGCGGAGTCGAGTACCACGGCTGAACGGCTTGTGGATGCTCTGACCACCGATGCGGAGTCGAGTACCAAGACTGAACGGCCTGTGGAGACACTGACCACCGATGCGGAGTCGAGTACCACGACTGTACGGCCCGTGGATGCTCTGACCCCTGATGTGGAGTCGAGTACCACGAGTGTACGGCCTTTGAATGCTCTGACTACCGACGTGGAGTCGACCGTCGCGACCAGGCAGCCCCTGGATGCTCTGACCACGGATGTGGAGTCGACCGTCGCGACCAGGCAGCCCCTGGATGCTCTGACCACGTATGTGGAG
>JACJUY010000600.1:190510-201044 GCA_014220935.1 Platorchestia sp. MABIK | reverse complement strand
AGTCGACCGTCGCGACCAGGCAGCCCCTGGATGCTCTGACCACGGATGGGGAGTCGATCACCGAAACTGTACGGCCTTTGAATGGTCTGACTACCGACGTGGAGTCGACCGTCGCGACCAGGCAGCCAATGGATGCTCTCACCACTGATGTGGAGTTGACCTCGGCGACAGGACGGCTACTCGATTATTCAAATAGACATGTGGAGTCGACCACCAAGGCTGGGCGGCCGCTAGATGCTCTGTCCACGGAAACAGAGTGGACAACAACGACTGAACGGTCTCTGGTCGAGTCAACAGAACCGGAAATGCAAACTTATTTTAAGTCAATGCCGCTGCTTGGGGCAGTAACCCCAGCTCCGTCTAATTTTTTACTTTCAACAGAGGGATCGAGTGAGACGAGATTTGCTCCATCAATTTTTGAACAGAACTTAAATCATGTGGCGTTGAAAAGTGATTCCTTTCAATTGGGAGAAAAGCTATCACCTCTAACGTCGACACGTGAACCTGCATTAACCTTTTCCGAACTGAAATCGCCATCGTACCCAAATGCTTCGAATGACTCCTCTCCAACGACCGATGTTGACCCAAAATATGGTGAGCTTATGATCGAGGTTCCTGCAACACTCCAGCACAGGACGATTAAGTCTTCTGCCACAAATTTATCTACTTCACAATCCAGACATTTGGCGTCAAATTCGCAAGATGATATTTCAATAAAAGTGAATGATGATGAAATAACAGTTCTCCGACCAAATGATATATCGCTGTTCACTACTATCCAACCAGAAAAATTTTCTGATTTTGAAACCTCTATGGAATCAACTTCATCTTTTCCGAATGTTGCATTTGTGTCAGGCGATTTAGCTCACGGGGGTGAAAAAGTATCTTTAGATTCTTCCGTTAATCATAAACCTGCTGTTTTTGAGTCTTCGAGCAGCAACGACATTTTAAAGCCTACCAAGACCAGTGTAGTAGACACGGAAAATTCAATTGAAAATATCGAAGAAAATAACGAATCTCGCGAATGGAATTTGAAGAGAGAATTTAGATCCATAATGTCAAACGACCCTCAGTATGCGTCGGACTGCAGTGTGTCGTCTTACGAACGTCCTCACACACTGAATGAATAATTTTCGAGAAGTCATATTTGTTGAGCCTTAAATAATTGTCTTTCGTCAACATTGTGGTCAACATCATCAATTTAGAGTTGACCATCTTTTTGTCCTACGTTGTAGTTCGACGTGTTGCAACTGTTGACGTTCATTAGCTTGGAAATGAAGTACAGTAGCCAATGACCTCTTGACGACCAAGCATGCTTCTAGACAAAAGAATTTGTTTTACGCGAATAACGAGGTCGACTGACGTTTATCGTGCAATAATAATTAAGCCCTTTGACATAAGGAATTTAAATTATTAAACATCTGAAAGAATTGAGTACTTTCTTGTCCTTGCAATAAGAGGCTTGTTGTGTTTTGCCTATTTTATCCATACGAAACCTTGCACCGTCACTCATATGATCGCTCAATGATACGCCTACAGCAAATGACATTTTGTAGCTTCAAGGGAATTGTCGTTCGGAACAGATTCAATAGCTGACGCTGAACGGCGAAGGAAGACTAATTTAATCGCCTGTTACGTTATTGCTGGAATCAGGATTAATGTTCTGCCTGTGTTTTAGCTCACAAACCCTTCACTTGTGTAGTATTTATGTAAAGTTTGGGATCTGAGCTGAAATTTCGCAGTAATATCTGGTCCTGAAGAAAGAGTTGAAATTCATCACCTTGCTAGTTTGGGAAATTTTGGTTATGGCTATTCTTTTGACTAGCATTTAGCTTTAATTCGAAGGTTCGATGATTGGGTTTGTAGTTTAGTGTTCATGAGTTTCTTCTCGCTTTTTGACACTGTAATAGCCGATCTATCATGTTATCTAACCACCTCGTATTATCATTGGTATTGGGTTTGGGATTTATGCAAGGCTAAAATGCGTCAGGAACTGACAAAGTGCATTAAGGGCAGTTGGTACATGAATATCTCAATTCATACACGTGAATGCAATTATCGCTTTTCATGCTTGGTTGAAAGTAAAACTTTATGATATTTTATATGTAATAACCACCACAAAAATCTGATCGGTTTTGGATCCTTTTCTGGATGTTCTAGCAAAATCGTCGTTGGAGAAGCTGGACTCTCCTTGCTGTTCTGTTAGAAATTTACTCTCGTTGATTAACAAGGTACAAATTAACATGGTGCGCCAAATTGTTTGGTGCAAATGAATGTGAGCTTCTGATTTAAATAAATAAAATGAAGTTTTTCAAATGAGGCAAATTAAAGATAATAACCAGTTGTGAATTCAATTCACTATTTGAAAAATTTCACGTGAATTCTAAGTCTCACAGATGTAGTAAGGGAATAAAAGTTAGACCGGCAAAATACTACAGCCATGTAAAACCAGGACTAGTAAGTTAATAATGTCAAACGAAAATGGATCACTCGCTGTGCACCGTAAAACGCCTTTAGTTATTCCAAACTTTAAAGAAAATTATGCATCTTGTAGTTTGTTGCATGCAAGGTCGTAAAATGGCCTTACAATGGTCGTACAATAGTCAAGGTCGTACATTGCAGGAAAGTTCCTGATACAGGCATTTTTTTAGGTAATGGTTTAGTAGGAATGAGGCTCTCCAGTGACTTTTGTTTTTATTAGTTCTAAAAATGATGTAGTTGATGCTGTTGACGCATATTTTTAATGAATGCATCTTGCTAACGAAGACCGCGCATTATCTGTAGACAAGCGCGTCCACAAAATTTGGAAATAAGAAAGGAAAACGGCACCCAAATGGCACCCGATTTATGGTTTCGTTATTTGTTGAATAAAGGGGACATATCTTTAGTTTCTGATATCAATATTATTACGACCCATTAATTACTCGTCACGTAAATGCCAAAATACCTGGAATTTAGAACGCGGTTGCAGTCATAAATTAGGAATAATAGTCCGGTGAAATGAGTCTAAGGAGTTTAAACCTCATGTTTAACTAGCAATTTCCGTTGGCTTCAAATTTCAAAAGTCCACGGGATTTGAAACACATTTAGTTACAGCGAAATCCCTCTTTCAGGATGTGATTTTAAGCGCGTAGGGTAGGACTTTGTGTATGAATATTTCATTCTTATTTCACTGCTCGGAGTCAAGCGTTAAGTAGGGAATTTAAAATGAAGTCTGTCTATTGCAGCATTTAAATAAGAGAATTGTATGATTATTGGTGAAGATTTTTTGCGCATATGTCAGTCATCGAGGATATCAGGTTCTGACACAAGCGCAATTAAATGTATGTGGCTAAGTATATGTCCGGAAACTGCTGTGTCACATGTGATCGTATGTTGTTCAATGGATGGAGACTATGAAAAACAAGTAGGAGCTTTTATCATCCATTCACCCCTACCTTACCAAAGTCAGAAGCAAAAACCGGAACATTTAACTAGATAATTTAATAAGAAATTAATTTTAGAAATAAAAATTTTAATGAAAAACAGAAAAGATTTTGGAGAATTTTAGTTATTAAAATAAAAAGGTGACCTGATCCGAAGTAATTAAATAAACAAATAATTACCTTCAAAGCTGGGATACTGTTGCTAAATCTAAGGGAGGCCGAATTTGTTGCCCTGAAGAAAACCCACGCGGACGTTCTCAGTATTCTTTTTATTTTTTCTTGCAAGTAGCAAGTACAAGTCGTCAATGAAGACGTCAAATCGCAACTGAACATCTTCAAAAACCTGATTCACCAGCAGTAGATTTTTACATTAAATATCGTTGACTCTTAACTTTTGAACGTGAGCATTATTCTATTTATATTATCGTTGCCACTGCCACCGTCATTAGACTGGTAATGGCATCAGGTTGTCCCCGACATGATGATGAGGAAGGAACTGCCACTCGCCAGTGAGAACATATTAGCTAACAAACTTAGCAAGAAATGCAATATATTGAGACTACTTCAAAAAGAGGGCCTGACGAGTATAGTCCAAAAATACTTGTTAATTTTGGAATGTAACTTTCTTTGTAGATAAGCTAAGCGAAGTTTAAAAACTGAGCTTCCCCCCTTTCGCAAAACACAGACTGAGCACTTTTGAAAGAGGACCATCAGGACAACAATGGGTCGCTTAATGGGCTGAACTTTTTCCACCCCCACAACGCAGCGCTGGCTGTGCTCATCTGACCGGGAGACAGCGCTGTCGCGTCCGAGTGACGCACGCCGAACTCAGGCAACTCGGTGGCTGCCGAGATTTGCTGGCGCGTTCCATCGATCAGGGAATTGCATATTCAACAGTGCCCTCAGATTGTCCGGTATCAGGGATGATCTAAGCCGCGGGATTGTCCCGGACGGGGCCAAACTTGCTCCCGCTCGATGTATCACTGTAATGGGCGAGGGGCCGCTATGGCCCTCCTTAAGACAATGGCCCTCCCGCTTGCACAGCTGCGCCCCTCACGAAGGCATGACTCATGGCTCCGCGCCGAGAAGAAACACGACGGAGTCACAAAAATACTTAGCCTGACAGTGAAAAAAAACGAGCTTTGTCAACTGGTGCTGCCTCCTCAGCTGCTCACTTGCGTCTTCTGAGATGAGGAAATAGGTATCCGATGATGCCTTTCATTATCCAAACGTTTCTTCATGAGCTACTTATGCCAAGCTCACAGATGCTGAACAAACTCTACCTCTTGTCGTAGTAGAACAAATCTCGTTGGAAAAATGAAAATGCTTCGCTTAGCACTAGTGCAAATAAAGTTACATTTGTAAATGAATAAGTTATCCCGACTTGTGAGGTAATACTGAATAATTGTGAAGTGAAACCTTCAATCAGCATTTTATTCGATACTGCAAACAACTTTTGACTACTGCAGTTACTCGCACATACAATGTCTGCATGGCTCTAGTCGTTCTAAACATTGGTTGGCAAGATGCCAAGATGGCAAGGTACAAAATGTCAGTATGCCACGTTAACAAGGTATTCAAGTACAATCCTACTTCAAGTTTTGAAATCAAGGAATATTGATACGACAATATTAGAGTTCAAGCACTAAAATAAATGAACTGAATTTTAAGTTTTGCATCCAAGGAACCTTCACGGTAAAAGATAGCTTTTGAATTTTATGACCTGAAACTTGGTGTTCAGGTTACGGATATTCAACTTGGGTGAACCGGTGAAAAAATAAGAAAAAGGTTTTAAAGTTTACTTAAATATCGACATTTTTAAATGAAATTTAGTGCAGAGCACTTAACTAATACACGAAATTAGAATTGAATAAAAGATACAATCAAATAGTAAATAGGGACACCTATAGTTAATGAATATAAACGACATGCAATTCACGCAAAGCTCTAACCTCAGTACTACCACAGCAACGAAATTAAAAAACTCTTAAACAAAGCTGTTAAGAGTCGACTGCTTGGAGCCGGCTTGATCTTCGATTCGAGTGTAGAAGTGAAAGCGAGGTGGTGGATTGAATGAATGCCGGGGAAGACGCGAAGTCATTTCCACGGAAATACTCTCAATTATAGAAACCAGGGAATTATCCAGTTCCCGGAAACCGCCACTCGCAGCTGCCTCCTGGCACACTTCGGATTCAACTCGAAGTTGCGTGGAACATAGATTCTTCTAAAATTACAGGAACCGGTTTAGGTTGTGGCGGGGCTTGCCCCGAGTATCCCAGTCTGGGGGTCGACTGAAGACCTCACTGATGAACATATCAAAACGAAAGTGATACACTAAAACATGAAATGATGAAAATATTGGCACGGCTATCACGTCAAAACTAACTGATAAATAAAGCATATAAGTTTTGTAACCCACAACGCACCTCCGCCTCGAGCGGTGACTGCTGAAGCTATGAACAAACACACAAATTCCACTGACTTTATTATACAAGGTGTTCCGTTGAGCAGGCGGTGTCTTCAAACGCAAGACTACAGTAATGAAGAACGATGATCTAACAAAAAGCCAACTGAAGCACAATACCGCGCGACATACATTTAAAAAGTTTAACCAGAAAACCCTTTTAACGCCTACGTCTTTCCATTCCCTTGACACTTCACTTACAAAACCCGAGCTTCGGAACTCAGGCTCCGGTAGCGAGCGGTTTATTGTTCTCGAAAGAGAAGATCAAGATCATCAAACATGCGGATGGAGATGATGTTTCTTTGCTCTTCGCAGCCGCTTGGGCTCCTAAGTACCCATACAAGCTGTCAGCTTGCACGGACTTCTGCTGAAGAAATCCATCGACTTCCAAGATCCTCCTGGATTCCCACTGATGAAGAAGATGTTTCTTTCAAGTGCAGTGACTTATAATCTGTGAGAAATAGGTTTTGAAAATGTTAACCTCAAGGTTTGAATTATGTTTTAGACATTTTTGTTGTGAAAAGTGGGTATCACGGTATACATAAAGTTTAAGCTTGAAATATTACTTGAGAAAAGTGAAGTTTTGTGAGGGAATGAAAGTATTCTACTCAGGCGAAAAATACAGTAAAATGCTTAACGAATCGGGTGTGGATTGCGCCAGAAATATTTTAAACAGTGTGACCATAACATAGAAACATGTGTAGCGACAGTTGGAGTTATATTTTATAAATTCATGCCAGTCTAGCACGACATATTAGTTGCGGCTTGATCGGTCTTCAACTGAAGAAAAACGTCGCCAAGCTCCGCATTTTCGATTCGTGAACAAGAGCGCGGCTGCTGTGGCTACGGAGTGAGACCGGTAAGAATTTTTTTCGAACATTTTCGTCATGTTGCTTTCAAGTTGGTTTTCACTTCACGTCGGATGAATAATAGGTCAATATGGAGTTTAATGCGCTCACGGAAATTAAAAATTCTGGGTCAATATTGATTTTAGGCCTTTCACGGAAATAAAAAATTCCGTTCCGAAGAATCACTAAAAGAACACATTTAAAAACGTTTTACATGAACGACATTCTGCTCGCTGATGCGTTATTTTCGAGTTTTTTAACTTTGAAGTAATACGAACGTCGTATGTAAAAGTGAAGGAACGGACTCGTAAATATGCTGTAATACGGTATTAACATAACGATGGGTGAGGTTAGGGTACGTTAGGGTCAATATTGATTTTAGGCCTTTCACGGAAATTAAACATTCTGTTCCGAACAATCACTAAAGAAANGTTCCTTAAGTGATTGTTCGGAATGGAATTATTAATTTCCGTGAAAGGCCTAAAATCAATATTGACCTACGTTAGTTTAGGTTAGTTAAATAAACTCCCCTTAAATAACATAAATCAATCTAAAATAGCTTACCTTAACTTACCCAAACCGAGGCTGTTAGTTTTCCCGCCAAGAAGTGGGCGTGTCCTGCCAGAAAAGTGGGCGTCACCCAACAATGCGGCGACTAAGCAACCGACCATATAATTTTATTCCTATCTGAACGTAATTATTGTTATATCTCGAAAATAACGCATCTGCGAGCAGAATGTCATTAGTGTAAAACGTTTTTAAATGTGTTCCTTTAGTGATTCTTGGGAACGGAATTCTTAATTTCCGTGAGCGCATTAAACCCGATATTCTTCTTTAATCTAATCTAGTTCAATATGTATGCAGTATTTAAATGAAATTTTTTTTTTTACATGCATCTGCAATTCAAATTTTTGCAATAAAAACATAGCTCTTTAGCATATTTTTTGACAAAGTGTAGCGGCTGATGATTTTTTTTGGTTAAAATGATGCACTTGAATTCACTTTTAACGCAAATTTTCGCACACATTTTTGAGTTACAGCTAAAATGCAGAATTTTGTAAATTTTCTGAAGTTTTTATAAAAACTCAATGGAAGCTAAGTGTAGGCACGAATCGGTTAGTGTTCGCTATCATCAAATGTCTTATTACAATTGACTTTCAATTTGATTTGAATTTTGAACTTCAGCTTAACCAATTGTGGTCAAAGTGTTAAATGTTTTTGTTACGCATTCTCACAAGCAACAACTCGACAGGTAAAACGCAAGTTTCGCACCAAAGGCAAGTTACTCAACTGACAACTATAGCAGCTGCCAGGTTTAGCTTTTCGGAGTACTTCATCTCCCCTTTCGCTAATTTCTGCGTACTTCATCTCTGCTTTTGCTAATTTCTGCGTACTTCATCTCTACTTTTGCTAATTTCTGCGTACTTCATCTCTACTTTTGCTAATTTCTGCGTACTTCATCTCTACTTTTGCTAATTTCTGCGTACTTCATCTCTACTTTTGCTAATTTTTGCGTACTTCATCTCTACTTTTGCTAATTTTTGCGTACTTCATCTCTACTTTGGCTAATTTCTGCGTACTTCATCTCTACTTATGCTAATTTTTGCGTACTTCATCTCTACTTTGGCTAATTTTTGCGTACTTCATCTCTACTTTTGCTAATTTCTGCGTACTTCATCTCTACTTTTGCAAATTTCTGCGTACTTCATCTCTACTTTTGCAAATTTCTACGTACTTCATCTCTACTTTTGCTAATTTCTGCTTACTCCATCTCTACTTTGGCTAATTTCTGCGTACTCCGTTCCTACTTTGGTTAAGTTGAAAAGATTCATCATATTCAATTCAATAAACTCCAAAAACGCTTGAACTTTAAGAGCTTGGTTGGCTATTATTCAGACTCTGTTATTTCAACGCATAAAATTATTCCTTGTTTTAAGTGTATTTTCTGCTCGTGAAATTCTTCACCACAATTTTACTTATCTCAATTCATTTATTCTGCCTAAATTACCCCGACCAGATTAACGACAGCTAGATTAACGACTTATTTTTGAAAATTTTACTGATAAGTAGTGTTATTATCTGTTGTTAGTACTGCATTCCATAAATTACTAAGCAATCATGAACTTCATGGAATTTTTGATTTAATGAGCACAATAAATTATTATTCTCCCGATGATCGGAGATCACAATTAATGCAATCTTAAATGAAGACTTGTAACATTTTACATCAAAGTATTTCATTGAATCTTCCTTGCTGGCGGCAACAATCAAGGCTGACTACAGTTACGACTATGTATCTTTCCTTTAAACTATGCAAATGTATGTGAAAACCGACACCTATCTGTTGTATTGTTTCGATCTTTCTCCTCCTTGTGGAGATACAGGCAACTCTCGATTTGTCTCCTGGGATGGGACTGGATAAATGGAGATGGTGGATAAATCGCTATACCATGTTTGGTTTACGAGAAAACATGAACCTGTTCTTTTAGGGGAACCTTTATGCTGCATACGAATAATTATCCTAGCATCTTACAGTAGAGGAGTAAATAAAACGAAAATATTCAGATGAATAACATGTTTAATGCTCTTGTTTTTGTTTTTTGTTTTCTGGATATTCTGTTTTTGTTGTGTTTTTTTCTTTCATGGGTACATCGACTTTTTTTACTTGGACTCATTGGGGTTGTCATATTAGATCACATATCGAATCAACATACATTGAATAGAGCAACAAATGAAAAACAGCCTTCGTTAACAAAATTTTTAAATTTTTTCTTACCAGAAATATTGCAGAATACACGACGAACGCTAAAGGTCGATAAATCGAGATGGCGCAGACTAACGGAGGCAGACAAAACAATGTAAATCGAGGGAGGGACTAACCGAGATGTGGATAAATCGAGAGTTACTTGCATAACTATTGCAATTGAATTTGCGCTTCTAGGGGGAAACTGTGAGGTCTTGAGATGAAGGTTAAGAAGGTCTTTCTTTTCTTGAAATAGAAGAATTCTTTTGTTGTGTCATGCACGATTTGTTTCCAGTTCACTGTTATCCTGTTTTTCAGCACCTACCACTTTCTTCTTGAATTGTAATTCTATTTCATAAAATTCCTTACTAACTTACGGCTTCTATGCTGAGGGGATCTTGTGTTGGAACACACTTTGTGCATAAATTCCGCGTTCTTTTTATTCCATGCCTTTATACATGGTCTCTTCATTCTCCTTCTCTTTGGTACACCTTCATTATGTTTAGGGAGGCTTAAACTATTTTATTGTCTCATCTAATGTACGATATTTCAATCGTGTCACTCTGCATGCAGTAAACTAAGCCGTACCTCATCCAGTCTTCCAAGCCCCAGTTGACTGGAGAGCTCGAGGGCGCAGTAATTAGCCCTGTCCGTGCTGGCGCGTCACATGTCATCGGCAATACTTCAGCTCCGTGTACCAGGCAGCCATTAAACTGTGCTCACTTTGATAATTAAATTGTGCTCGTGTGAAAGATTTGCTGAATTTTGCGATTGAACGAAATTCGAGGTACAAAGATTCTAGATTTCCATTCAGATTCTCAGTAGAATTTGCAAGAAGTACGCGCTGTTCTTTAGAATCTAAAGAACATCGCAGCTGTCAGTTGGGTCTGGTGCTGCCAAGAAAACTTCCGCAATTCTGACTCAGGCTTTGCGTGAGTCATGCTTGGCCTTCGGGGTCTGATCCGGTGGTGAATGACGGCAGCACCAAGGCAGCACCACGGCAGCACCACGGCAGCACCACGGCAGCACCACGGCAGCACCACGGCAGCACCAC
>JACJUY010000600.1:148561-179007 GCA_014220935.1 Platorchestia sp. MABIK | reverse complement strand
ATGCGTTTGTAGTCTGGAGGCAGCTTTTCTCAGGTCTTGTGGAGGTCCGCGGCTTGCCGCTGGGATCACCACAGTGTCATTATAACGCAGCCATAATTTCAACTGAATAGTCGTACCTGATGCTGCGTTGGAAGCATAAAGTATAAACTCCCAGTAAAAACGAACCAAATGGCCCGCAAGTCACTTTTAGCAGTTTGTTTTTTAGCTCGCAAGTTATTAGCCCGCAACCAAATGGCCCGTAAGCACTATTAGACACATATTAATCACGCACAGTAACCAATGCACCACACTGTCATCAATTTGCACACATGAGCACCCGCACATTGTGGGTAACACAATGTCTCTTAATGCTGCGGTTACGCAGTGTGAGGTCCCATGGTTTGTCCATTTTTTTCTTACAAGAAATATTAGAGCGAAAATCCCCTTTTTCCCTCCCCTCCCTCCACGCCGATGCTCCTATCCGATGATGCATTGCCAATGGGATCGTAGTAATACCACACAAAACAATGCAGTTTCCGATAATACTTATTGAAGTACCCACGTAATTTTCTCTCCAAATTAACTGAGAATTCCGGCTAGCCCTCATTCTGTCATACGGTGAGTGATAGGCAAAATTTTTGTCGTAAATTTGTAAACTTCATCCATGAGCAGCCTGACGGCCGGCTTGCAGGACTGATCTGACGTCGACTTTTTCATTTGTCTAATTACCTGCACGTCGCCCCTGCCGTCGCCACGGCCGTTCATTTGCCATAAAGGTCAAAAATAGCAGAAGAAAGTGTTTCAAATCGTAAATGACATTTTCACACTGTTGGTTTCCCGATAAAAAAGCACATTCATTTACAGTTTTTCTTCGAAAATTTTTTTCGATCAATCATTTTTTTTGTTGTCTCATGTGCAAATAAGCGTCTATTAACCACGCTCTGCGATATCGAAAGGTCAAAACTTGGAATCAGTGGGAAATTCTTGCAATTGTGGTCGCTCGCTTCTAACTCTTTTAAATTTAATATCGTGGCAACATTTTGTAACTTATTGCAACTTTCTGTAATTCATTGCAGCTTTCTGTAACTTTTTGTCACTTTCTGTAAAATTCTGTAAGATTCTCGGACGTTCTGTGACATTCTGTGACGTTCAGTGGCATTCTGTGTCATTTTTTGATTTTTTGTGGCATTCTATGACTTTCTGTGGCATTCTATGACTTTCTGTGGCATTCTATGACTTTCTGTGGCATTCTATGACTTTCTGTGGCATTCTATGACTTTCTGTGGCATTCTATAACTTTCTGTGGCATTCTATGACTTTCTGTGGCATTCTATGACTTTCTGTGTAATTCTATGACTTTCTGTGGCATTCTGTGACTTTCTGTGGCATTCTATGACTTTCTGTGGCATTCTATACAATTCTGAAGCACTCTGTAGCACAGCTTCAGCTCGCCAGCAAATGAGTCTGACCAAACGTGGTACTTCTGTTCCGATATTTTTCATGCATGGAAAGATTTGATGTCCCGGGCTGAATGTTAGGCAGGTCTCCCTTTTGTTGAAGTAGAATAGGCTTTTTGTTTTGCAACGGAAAATTTTGCTTTCAGTTTGTTGTAACCATTTCTGAGGACCTTTCACCTTCAACTTATTCCCTTAGCTTTTTTCAATCTTGCTGTGTTCAGGCAGATTGTAGGGCACACACTAGCTGTGTGCATAGATTCTCCGTTCCCTCTATTCCACACTAAATAGGGCTTCTTTCCTCCCATGAAAACACCTTTGTTGTGATTAGTGAGGCCTAAACTAAGTTGTTATCCATAATCCAGCCCTTCTGATTAGCAATAGGTTCCTAGTTAGTTAAGCCTGTCTATGTAATGGGGACTGGCGGCCCCAGGAGAGAGGCTGTGAAGTAGGACTTCTGTCTTTCTTGCCATCTTTAATTATTATTTTAGGTTTCATATCTTCTCTATTTCTTCTCGGTGTTTTTTCCCCTAGCTTCCTATCTTGCTGTTTTTATGTGCAGGGTATTCTAGCACAGTGAGTGCTCACATTCTCCGTTGCATCGAGTACATACTAAATGACCTCTTTTTTTCGCTCGATTGATATTCCTCTAATAGTGGCTAGGGAGTCGTAAACTTATGTTTTTATAATTGGAGCATTAATCTTTTTATCTGTTCTTCTTCCCTGCTTTTTGCCTAATTGTCAATACTCCATTTTCTTTGAGTTCCTAACCGTGTCGTGTTTTTTTGCGCTAACAGAGAAAAGTATGACTAAGATAAATAAGTTCATTGTTGACTGGCTAATAGACGTATCACATCCTTTAGAAATAACGAGTCAGTGTAGTTCTGCGATTTGAGGAGAAATGTATGTATTTCACCCATTTTAGTGTGGGGTTGGAGTAGAAATTCGTATTAAAGAGTTCGAATCAATCATTACGGCAGTGGGTGTAAATTTCAGAACGGTAGCCTGTAGAGGTAGGTGAGATGCTTGAAATTATCGAACGTAAATTTTAAGTGCTGCAGACGATGAGCCTTGATTGCTGGCAACTGAATAGCAGCAGATTAATAAAAAGGAAGAAAAAGACCTAATAAACTGTGTAAGTTTATAAATTGAATTACGCTGAATTTTGTGAACGTGATTTATTTTGATTCTGTTTTCTTGCGTTGACCTTCAACAATGCGCTGAGTCCTGCAAAATCAAGCACGATCTTCTTGCATTCAAAGTTCACAAAGAATTCATAGTTTTTCCTACGCAGTTCACTCCTCACTGATATCAAAACTGCGCAGGGAAATATCATGGACAGCCCGCGACAGCTTCGAAAATCTGGAAACAAAAGTCAAACTTGGAATTGACTTTCTCAGCCGAGTGAGGCTGAGCGGTGATTTAACGTGACTGCGGTTGTGTGCTCTGCCCTCGCCTGAGCACTTGGGAGGGGCTGAGAAATTTGCATTCATAAGCCTTGTAACCACGCGCTCTGCGGGGACCCATTCTGGCGAGATTTTAGAGCACCCGTCTTGTTCGCTAGGACCTGGTGTGGTGTACGAGCTGTGAGCTCGTGCTGGTGTACGACGTGTGAGCTCGTGCTGGTGTACGACGTGTGAGCTCGTGCTGGTGTACGACGTGTGAGCTCGTGCTGGTGTACGACGTGTGAGCTCGTGCTGGTGTACGACGTGTGAGCTCGTGCTGGTATAGGACAAGTGCTTGCATGGTGGTATATTAATGTACTATGGAACCATTCTACTACAACGTTTGCATGCTGTTCTTACGACTATCTTCAGAATGAAATTTCACGTTCGTGTATTCATGTTCAAAATATTAACGTACATTTTACGGCAGCTTTTTAGTGCTTCCTGGAGCTAAGAAAAACGATGACAAGCAATTTATATTCCTGCACTGTGTATTGTGCAGTAACTGTATATTACAACAAACAGGGAAAATGAGTTTCTCAGAAAAGTGGTTCATTCTGGAGCTTGATCATGCATGGTACGTTAGCTAAACAAATAATCAGACAGAAACTTGCAAAATTAAAAACGCACAAGTAGAAAATTTCAGATATTTGTACAGGAAACAATTTTCAAAAACTTAATTTTAGTCTACAAGATCAATAATGTTATGTACCAAAATTTGTTGTCATTAGTTATTATTTAGTTATGCTGTGGACTTCGTTGCGGGATATGCGAGAGGAATTGGGGCTTAGAAATTCATCAATTTCAAGCCCCGACGTCCTGCTATGTTTCATCAAATGAAGTGCGCTCTGGTAGAAACTGGAACATCAAACATAACACGAGCGAAATAACTATTCAGGAAGCAACTCTAAATCGTTCGAACTTGCGAATGAAGAGCAGATCAAAGTTGCGATAGATCTTGGGGGTTGCGCCGGATGAAGTTGTGTCCGACGCTGGAAGTCTTTTCTTTTGTTTCGGATTGTCCTAACAAGACAGCGCCTAGAAATTCCCTGACTTTTAGAGCAGCGCGCAAAGTAAATATCGAAGTGGAGTCTTCGTTAAAAACTCTTGTTTCAAAGTTTCAACTCGGGAGATGTTTTTCCTTTAGACTCGCTTCTTGAGAAGAGAACGGGTGGACTTGTTTGAATTCCTGGAACACATCAGAGACGATTTGAATAACAAAGTTTGATTAAGGATTGAAGACTTTCATGGGGAGCGATGTGAGGTGCGCTAGTGTATTTTGCGTGAACGGGCAGTAGTGATAATCATCAGCTCTTCAGGAAGCGTAGAATGAGCCATAAGCTTAGGCTAGTGAAGTTCTTCTATTCAATGTTATAGGGACAGGCACCTTCCACCCTCAAAACTACTAGATTACCTCAGCTATAGATGAGGTTACTGGACTCCTATCTTTCGTGTCCACTTTACTTCTTTAAGTTTTCATGCCTTTTTCCTCATCTCTTGTTTATTCGTTTTTCCTCCTCCTTTTTAAATCGCTATTTCTAAGCACAGGGTATCCTACTCGAGAACTCATTTTGTGCATCGATTCCCCGTTCTCCACAGTCTAAATTAAATATTCTGCTACCCTCCCACCCATACTTCGGATCGCATTTTTTGTGGCTTGGGAATCTTAAACTGTTACATACTAAGCCACTGAACTTATGAATTGGCTATTTCATGGAGAGAATTGAGTGGGCAAACCTCCCACTCCACCCTCCTCCCAAAATACGGATTCTCCAAGTATGAGTAGAGTTTTACTTCCATGATTTTAGTTTTTTGTTCGATTGAATTTCCAATTAAGAGCTACAAAACTCGTCCCGTATGCCGCACTGTAGCAGGAATACACACATCCGCGAATACACTAAATTTTCATTCAGTGTGCGCAATAAAATGATATTTTACTAGTACAAGAAGTATTGTTCTAAGCCTTTTAATGGGATCTCCTACTCTGCAATCACCTAATCCACCTAATTTTTTAAACTTCACTGTACACATTTCTATAGCACATAGGGGAATCAAAATTCATACAGGTATGTTAAATTGAATTTTTAGCACATTTGCGCATTTAAATTTTTCGACTTTCGTCATAGAAAAAAGTTCGTGCGCGAACATAAAATGTATATATATATATATGTATATATATATATATACGCGAATTACGCTACTCCAACAATTTTCAACTTAGAATCTTGATTTGTATCTCATTTGACGCGGAAGGACTGTGGTGACTGGAAAAGGTAACTATTTTGAATTTCGAATTAGAAAAAGTTATGGATACATTTGTCAAAGGTTTTTATTTGGTTTTTAATTTAGATTTTTCTCAATAATATTTAATTCGAAATTCGAATAAAACTTTGTTTTTACTACACTGTTTCCACTGTTGTACCGCGTCGAATGAGACCAAAATCACGCTTCTACGTTGAAAATTGTTGAAGGGGTAGTGTTTCGCGTATATATAAATGATTTTATTTGTTCGCACAATAACCTTTTTCCACTGCAAAAATCGAAAAAGTTTATAGAAGCAGATGTGTTAAGGATTCAATTTTTTATATCGGGAGTCATTTTCGCAAACCCACTGCAATAGAAATCCAAAAACCCTGAAATGTGATATATTAGGAAAATTAAGAAATTGCTTGGAAAAATAAATGTATAACATTTTTTAATTCGAAATTAAAATACAAGGAAGTATTTTCCAGTTGCACAGTCCACAGTCATTCCGCGTCGAATGAAACCAAAATCAAGCTTCTACGTTGAAAATTGTAGAATTAGTGGGGTTTTCGCTTATATATATATATATTTCATATGTTCGCTCAATAACTCTTTTCTATAGCGAAAATTGGAAATTTTGCAAATGTGTTCAGAATTCGATTTTACCTATCTGTATGCATTTTCGTTACTCATGGTGCAATAGAAATGTGTACAGTGAAATTTGAAGAAATAAGGGATCTCCAGAGTAGGAGATCCCCTTAAATTAAGGAACTTTAAAAACTGTTGTGAAAACGCTTAGTAGCGTAATGAGATTTATACACTTAATATCTAAGTAATTAATGTAACATCTTTTGCTGGGCTATAAAAACGTAGAAAGTCTACGGAGTTAGACCTTAACATTTAAATTACTTTTTTGCTCAATTTGTCAGGATTGTCGAAGTTATTTATTTAGCAGAACACCTACCACTTTTATTTTCTTCTAGAGAATTGTCGGCTACAAATTATTGCCTACAATTCTTAGGAACATGTATATGTAGCTTAGCTTTTGGAAAAATACTAATTGTGTAAAATACTCCGCCATTTAACCTTATCTTGAATGGCGAATGCACGCACAAAGATTTACTTTAACTTTTCGGCTTTGAAAATACACAACTGATATTTTATCACGATCATTTTAATTTTCACC
The DNA here is from genome assembly GCA_014220935.1 of Platorchestia sp. MABIK. Lineage (NCBI taxonomy): Eukaryota > Metazoa > Arthropoda > Malacostraca > Amphipoda > Talitridae > Platorchestia > Platorchestia sp. MABIK. The sequence goes on along the minus strand of JACJUY010000600.1, from coordinate 172,699 downwards.
CCTCGGGGGATACAACTGTTAAATCTATGAATGTAAGCGCTCTCAGGGCGATATGTGAAGTCCCGAACTGATGGTAAGGTAGGTAGGTCCTCCTTGAGTTTAAATGGAATTAAATTTTTGTTTTGTAACGGACCTTCTTTTCACGGTTCACTGCTGTCTTTCTTTTCAGCACCTATAAATTTTGTTCCCAACTTACAGCCTCTATACCTTGAAATAAAAACAACAACCGACGTAGAAATAAACACATTCATTAGCAAACGTTTCGGAATTAATAGATTCCATCGTGAGTGTTGGTCTTTTGTAGGAACACACATTGTGCACCGATTCCCTGTTCTTTGAACTCCCCACTTGATCATATTTGCCTTCTTCCTTTCTTCGGGTACCCTTTGCTGTAGCTGAGAAGGCTTAAATTAACTTAATCTAATCTTCAGCGTCTATAACCATCACGTCATTTTTGATACTCGTAAACCGTTAGTTTATTTGATTTTTTAAAATTTTTTCTTGGTTTCTCCCACAACGTATGCGGCGTAGCTACTATCTCTTGCAAAATTGCTGATAACCTTCCGCATTCTTTCGAAACCTTCCTGTGCCTGCAACTCCCTTCAGAGAGCGCATGATAGACCATAAACTTCAGGTAGTCAGGTTTGTCTAGCCCAGGGCTTTTCAATCGGGGGTACATGTACCTCTAGGGGTACATTTAGCTCACTTCATGTGTTAAAATGTACAATATACATTTACACACAACCGTATAAGTATAAATAATTATAAGTCATTAAGTGTATTTGTTCAGTTTCTTCAACCTTTAACTGTGTGCTGGGGGGCACATGAAGATACACCATTAAGCTAAGAGGGTACATGACAATAGAAAGGTTGAGAAGCCCTGGTCTATTCCATGCAATGGGTACAGACGCCACTGAAGAGATTCTGTGAGGTCATCCCACCAATACTGTAGATAGACATTTAGGACTACTGTATTTCGCGCTTATTTCAGTTTTTACGCCTACTTAACTATCTCTTGTCTTTTATCCCCTTCTTAAGTTGCCGTTCCATTGTGCAGGGTATCCTGTGAGGCAGGGCATCCTGTGAGGCAGGGCATCCTGTGAGGCAGGGCATCCTGTGAGGCAGGGCATCCTGTGAGGCAGGGCATCCTGTGAGGCAGGGCATCCTGTGAGGCAGGGCATCCTGTGAGGCAGGGCATCCTGTGAGGATTCATCAAATTCTCCAGTCCGGACTACATGGGTTCTTCCCGTCGCTCTCTTTGAATGAAACTCTGAAAAAATATGGTAAGGCAATAACGTTTTTGACAAATTATGTATAATAGATTTGTTGGAAATTCTCTGATATCCCACCAGAAATTACTTGAGGGCTGCAAAACGCGAGTTCGAAAATTAATCTGACTAATTTTCCTTTGGAAAAATTTGAAATTCATCATCGTATTTGGACCTTTTCTTGAAGGAATTTCATAGCAGCTTGATGAAATTTTTATGTATTTCTGGTCGAATAATAGTTTTCCTGATGTACAAACGAGTATTGAAGTTAACAGAAAGAGTCATTGTCTATGAAAACATTGAATGAAAAGGCTGAAATGGTATTGTAAAAGTTAGTGAAGCCTTATGTTTTTGACCAAAATTTTCGTATGATAAAAATATTAGAAATTCTCTGATTTCTCACTAGAAATGGCTTGAGAATTGGACAACGCAGTATCAAAGTTATCAGTCTGCTTCGCCCAAGGAAAAACTTGGAATTCAACTTGTACATTTGAACCCTTTCGAAAAAAAATTGATTAAATTTACGAAGACTTCAAATGAATGTATGGTCAAATAATTTTTTCTGATGTACAACCGATCACTGAGGTTGTCAAAAAATTTCTTCGCTTTTGAAAATATTGAATGAAAAGGGGCAAAATATTGCTATGCCTTTACGTTTTGTACAAAAATTTTGTATAATACACTTTTTTAGAAATTCTCTGATTTTTCACTCTAAATGACTGAATTGGAAACGCGGTTTAAAGTTGAACAGTCTGATTTGCTCTACGAAAAACTCAAAATTTCATTTCCAGATTCAGACCCTTTCCTAAAACAACTTGATAACTTTTTGAGAATTTCATATGAATTTCTGGTAAAATAATTAAATTATCCTGATGTAAAACCGAGTATTGAAGTTGCAAGTTTCATCTCATTTGGGAACATTTAATGAAAAGGTAAAAAATTTCATATGGCTATATACCCTTACGCTTGTGACAAAAATTTCGTATGCTGAAAGTGTTTAAAAAAATGTAAAAATCTACATAAAAATGACCTAGGAGTGAAGAACGTGGTATTGAAGTTAATATCGTTGTATTAATGATAAATATTGTTGTTAAAACGGTTACTATTGTTGTACAATAACGTCTGAACTTTCTCTATACAAGGAAAGTTAGAATTTGGCATGTTTTTTTTCCAGATGCACACTTTTCATTTTCATCTCGTTTATGACCTTTGTTAAATGTTTGCTCATATCTATTGACCGTGTGTTACGGCATGTGGTACAACAAGTGTTACAGCTAAACTCGTGATTTTTCCCTTGCTCAAGTCGAGCTCCGAAAATGGCTGATAGCAATGGAACACTTCTCGTTCCTCCAACGCCACTGCTCAGTCAACTCTGAAATAGACGCGAAATCGGTGTCGTACAATAAAATGCACTAGGAAAAATTGGCTGTGCTGCAAGTATACTACAATAAAGGCGTTCAAACACAAAACTCGTATGAAAATTTATTCATGCATATGCACTGCGGTAATGAGCCACCACCACTGAAAACGAAACCCAACGGATAACGTTCCTTATGTTTATGTACTGGATCTGACATACAGCCCTTTCCACTAAGTGTAGCTGATACACAGCCCTTTCCACTGAGTGTAGCTGATATACAGCCCTTTCCACTGAGTATGGCTGATATACAGCCCTTTCCACTGAGTGTAGCTGACATACAGCCCTTTCCACTGAGTGTAGCTGACATACAGCCCTTTCCACTGTGTGTAGCTGACATACAGCCCTTTCCACCAGGTGATGTATGAACATTCAAACACGTCACCAGCTTAATGAAAACAAACCATTATGATACACGAGATCAGGGAAGGTATAACCAAACTATGAATAAAATATTTCTAGCTGTAACAGAGTATTGACATTTTTTACACGTCGACAATATGATTTGCATTCCATTGCTACCTCGGAGTACAGCTTGACTGCTCGTAGCTCATAATGTACGAGCGCACGAGCAGGATAAACATTAGCCAAGTTTTAAACTCTGTTTTAACACACTGTGCCTAAATTTGACAAATTGAGTGAGGCTCATTGACAAACAAAATTTGAATCAGCAAGATGCCAATTTCAGAAAATGTACCTTCTCCAATATTTCTGAGCTGCGTGTGCACGAGCGTTTTATTGAGTCGAAACAAAATTCGCCCACGGGTTAAATTTTCGAACAATTCACAACGTTTTAGCAGTGCAGCCGGCTGCGAAAGTTTTTCGATTAGGCTCGGCGGTGTTTTGTGCTGTTTGTTCTTACCAAAATTCTCAAAGTCGAGGTTTTCCAAACCAAAATTGGTCACTGAACATCTCGAACTCGAGGAGTTTGATCAAATAAAACGGCTCATAGCATAGCCGAGTTAACAGAGCAACTTTAGATGCTGGTTTTACGGCAAAGACGACGCGAATTGTTGGAAAAATCTCATCTCAAGCAGTAAATGAGATATAACAAAGATCTGTTCAGCGAAGAGCGTTGGCAGCAAACACCTACGTTTGATCGTAAAATATTCACAGAATATGAGGCGATAACACAACTTATTTACGACATCGCTTCAAAATAGAGCAAATTTCTTCGAAAGCGCTCCGCCACAGTGAGCATCAACCTAGGATTGCATGAGAAAGCGTAATTCGAGTAACGGTTCTCGTTAGCAAAAATTAATTAATGACATTAGATGTATCAAATTCAAGATTTCGACTGCAGATGCATCACAAGCAAAAAGATTCAACATGTACTGCTTTGGGATAATATAACTTTCCGATTCCTAATTCAAATTTTCCTTTCAAGATAGCAATTTAGCAGTACCCCTGAAGCCATAATATAAGAATTTAACAGTATATCCTGAAAGGTTCGAATCTCTAAAATAAGTGCAATTTCGAAAACAAAATTACTGAACGATTAGCAACCTAGACACCATGGTTACAATTTCAACCATTGCTGTGCATCTCTGCGATGCTCCATTCCGAAGACATATCGCATGACACTCTGTACCGTGCCAGCAAATTATATTTTTCGACCACTAGATGAATTTTACTAGCTAAAATAATTACCATAAAATTGACATACTGAAATTAAAGACGAGCACGTCGGCGGTCTTACGAAGAACACAACGTGCACTCAACGCGTGACGCAAACAAAGCAAGTAAAGTTCTAAGCAGCCGGCCGAAGACATCAGCAGTGCGCTCTCACCCATTGTCTTTCTTTTGGAAATTTTCACCTAGATAAAAGGCCTCCCTGAGAAATGGAAGACACGTTCGTATGAAATAATAAGTTCATCTACTTGTGCTGCATCGTCGTATGCAAACGAAATTCCCCTAGAGCTCAACAATACTGAATAATTTTACCCGTAAGTTATTCACGTCGTGGTCTTGTTGGTCATTCTTAATTTTAAAAAAGAATTATTGAATTTACTGCTAGATTTAATAAATTTAACGTAGCGACTGACAAACAAGGAAGAAGCTGTCACTGCCATTAATAGGTTTGCTATTTCAAATATTTGTGTAAATAGAAAGGTCTTGGAAATCTCAGTTCCTGGTTACACTTCACGTGTCCTAGTAATTGCTAGTGTCTCATTTAGACCTGAAGGATCACAAAAGTACATACAAGAGAGCAAAAATCCACATCCCTCCCTACAAGTTTGAAGCTCAAAGTGATAGAGGAGAAACAAACAAAATATATAATGGGCGAATTCTCCCAGATTAACACTACAGATCATTTTCAGCTGAAACTCTGAATAAATGACGAAATATTTGGCTTTCGGTATATCTAAAGAATCTATCGAATGATTCTACATACGTCTATTATTCATGAGATTAAAATATCGTCTTAGGTTCGAACTACGTCGCACGTTTAAAAGTTGAATCCGATGACTCGACGTAAAATTTCTGGCACTTAATCTTAAGCAAACGAAAGTAAGGCCACAAACTTAATGGCACTGCGAGTGCCAAATATTTCTCAAGATATAATGCAATTTTTATCTTTCTCTTGGGTTTTCTTTCGAGTTGGGGGAGACGTTGGACTCATGGGCGTTGATGAGGTTTGGCGTCGGGCGAGGGCTAGGGCATCGTTTGGAACATAATTAATCCTAACGCCTCCATACGCTCGTCTTGGTGGAAGTTCGTAGTCAAAATCGGATGAGGAAGATGAAGAGCACGTCGAGCAAGTCGATTCGTTGTCCCACTCAGGTTCGTCCAAGTCCTGCGAGGAGGCGTTCTTCTTTCGAACAGAGAGGTCGTCACTTGCAGCAGCGTGCCCTGAGTACGAAGACGACCGAGGCATGCCGTGTTTGCTTCTGCGGCTGCCATGCCGAGATGACCTCCGTCGGTGTTGGTCTCTCGAGTGTTTCGAAGAGCCGTGAGGCACCTCCACCGCAGTGGGAGCCGACCCTGACGACGATGACGTGTCTGAGTAATCACGGCGCGACTGGTGCTTCTGGCGACGAGACTCTGACTTGGAAGCCACTTGGGATGGGTCAAAACGCACTGACCTGTGATGTCGATCCCTATGAGGAGACATCATCGAACTTTTCTTCAGAGCACCGTTCGGACTGCCAACAGCCGCTGGAGAACTTGACCCTGATGTGTTCCTTGACGTCGACAAGTCAGGCATAGATGCGTGTGCGGCAGTTTGAGCGTTTCTGTGACTTTCATATGCCGCTAAAAGTGTTTCAAGGTTCAAGTGAGAGATATCTGAAGCGTCCAGAGGGCTATTAGCTTTTGTTTCTATGTTCTTCAAAATGGATTCAATTGTGCCAGGTGGAGACTTAGTCGCTACTTCTTGAAGCAAGTTAATTCCATGTTCGGCTAGAATCCGTCCTAAAGATTTCTCCAACACCAATCTATCAAGTCCAGCTTCTACTCCTTCTACTGCTTTCTTGCTCGAGTCATCAGTCGTTGCTACGTCACTCACTTTCTCCGCTGAGACTTCACTCGTTTTAACAGAAGAAACAGAGAGTTGAGGGCTTATGGAGCGTTGAAGATCTGCCTTGCAGTCGAAGTTTTTATATTCCAGCGCTCTTTTTCCCATTTTCGGTGACAGCTGGCTGGACGATGAACAGTGGCTAATTTTGGGAGACCTTAAAATTTGATCACATGGAGATGGCCTACCCTTCTCTTTAAATTGCTTTTCTCCTTGTCTTGGAGAATTCATTTCCGAAGACGCTCGAGAACTATCCACTTCAGAAGACTGATATTGAACGTTAGTATATTTCCTTGTGGTTGTCTCATCGGAAGCGTTTTGACTAGACTTGTGTGGCAAGCGTTCATTTGGCATGAGGCTTTGAACATTGACGTATTCATGCTTGGACTTGAGGTAACCTGACATGGAAGGAGAACGAGAAACTCCATTGCCTTGTAAGGAAGAATTTGAGGCTATAGAGTTTCCGTGCATTGCTGACATTGATGAATTCCTTACTACAGGAAGACCTCCATTCATGCCTGTAACAGGTATGCCTAAATGCCCGTTTAAAGTGGACGTTCGATGACCCTCGGGATTCCCATCGCTTGAAAAAGATTGATTGCCAGATGGTAGCTTACATGCATTTGTTCCATCCGAACGCTGCTTTTTACATTCCACACCAAAAGGAATTTTTCTCTGGAGGCTAGGAGAGCGGGAACTTGTGGCATCAGACCCAGAGCTTTCTCTCACAGAAGAGTTTCCCAAAGTTCTTCGCTTGAATCTCGGAGACTTCGAAGAGTTGAGCGTCGCAGAAATCGGTGACCTGATGTCTTTACCAATGGCGAAGTTGTCCGATGACAAGCGATCACTTGCAGACGACGAGCTTTTTGCTTTGGCCATCAACGGAGACGTCGCCGACTCGGAGTCCACAAACCTACTTCCCCTATCTCCGTTTTTGGGTTTTGTCATGGGCCCCATCGCGGGGCCGTGCCCTACGGGCGTGTTGCCGTTGCTGTCAGAGGGCGTCGGTGGTTCGCCCTTGCTGCAGGCGATGGAGCAGTAGATGGAGCCTCTCCTGGGCAGGAATGGCCGGCCTAGCAACGACGCTCGGCAAGTGTGGCAGCAAAAACAGGACTCGGTCGCGTGCCAGTGCTGCCCTTCGTGTGTCATTTGACCTGAAGGCAGACCGAAGATGGCTCGTTTTAATTGAGAAATACAAACACAATATATGGTGAAAATTCGTTGAGAAATACGGACAATTAATGGTGTAATTCCGTTGTTTATACATCAGGCAACAACCTAACGCATGACAGGCCACTCTCTCGTTTATTAGAACATCACATGCTTCTTGGCTAATGCTATATCTGTCATGGAAGGTCATGGTCAAGTGGTAAGAAGACAATGACCTGCGATGGTATACATCGAACAACAAACTACCTATCCTTCCGTTATTCAAGAAAGCTTCGTTGCGGCATTGGCACAAAACAAAGGTCGCTAAAATCATATCCATCTTCATCCCTATTATATTAACCCTCGTACCTAAGCCTAATCACCTTTATTTACCAATCTCTTTATCACAACAAAAATTTTAGAGAATATTTTTTGCTACATCATACCTAACCCTTAACTGTCCTGATTTTTTACTCATATTCCCAATAACATAACCACTGCCATTAGACTGACGCTGGCATCAGGTTATCACCAACATCAGAATGCGGACGGAGCTGCTGTCCGGGCAGAAAGCTTCATAAATTCCATAAGGGCACAAATTTGACAAGAAATAAACTGTTTGGCATTTTTAGTGAGTGTGCCATGTATGGTACATGGGGCAGTTAAGAGTCAGGGAGAGGGAAAGAATGAGTGAAATACAATCTCACAGAGTCAAATACAAGCTCATTGAATGAAACGGTTTCTTTTCTAGACACTTCTACCAGTCTTCTCCTTCAGCTATAATCACTAAAGGAGCTGCTCATGCTCTTGCAAAAATACCGCGAGGGTCAGAGTGGGATCGAACCAGGGCTCAGACATGATTAGTATTTCACTATCCACATTCTTCATACGATCCAAGATGTGCCACAGCCCGTAACTGACTCTGGTCCACGCTGATTGGATGTTCGCTCGTTCTAACCCTTAAATAGGCTTCACATATTCTCGTGAAAACACCGCGACTGTCAGACTGGGATCGAACAATCTTCATCAAATTTTTGGTCAAGTAATTTTAGTTTTCCTGAGCAACCGAGTGTTGAAGCTTTCGAAAACTTTCATCTCTTTTATAAACATTGAAAAGGTAAAAAATACTGTAAGACTATATCCCTAACGGTTTTGCCACAAATTTTGGATTGTAAAAATGTTAGAAATTCTTTTATTTCTCACTCAAAATTACTTGAAAATTGGAAAACGCGTTTTTAAAGTTAATCTCAAATAAGTTCGCTCTCGGAAAAACTGGAAATTTGACTTGCGCATTTGAATCGTTTATAGAAGACTTTCATAACAACATGTTGAGTATTGAATACGAATTTCTCGTCAACAAATAAGCTTTTCCTGATGTGCAACCGAGTATTGAAGTTGTTAAAGGGTTCCATCGATTTCGGAAACATTCAGTGAAAATGTGAAAAAAATTGTAACGCTATACCCTTTCGTTTTGAACAAAATTACGTTTGACACGATTAGTATTCCACTATTCACTCGTAACAAGATCGCAGATGCGCCACAGCCCACAACTGCCCCTGGTCGAAGCCGATGGGATGTTCGCTTGTTGTAATCACTAAAAAAGCTGCACACATTCTTGTGAAAACACCCCGAGTGCCAGACTGGGATGGAACCAGTGTTCAGGCATGATCAGTATTATGTCATTGATTCGTAAGAAGATCGCAGATGCGCCTTAACTGACCCTGGTCGACGCCGATGGGGTGGCCGCAGGTGTCGCAGTACTCTGCAAACATGGAGTCGAAGCACTGGAGACAATACGGGCGCCCGTCCCGCATGATGTAGCGCTGGCCGCCCAGCCGCGCGTCGCACTCGAAACAAGCAAAGTGCTTCATGTGCCAAGCACGGCCTTCCGCCTCCGTGCATTCGTCTGCCAAGATGATCTGTAAGATGAAGTTAACAGTCAGTAATATTATTTTCAACGTTTCACGCGTCTGCCAGGATGATCTGCAAGAGAACGCTAACAGTCTGTCATGTTATTTTGAACACCAATTCTCATCAGTGTGTTGCGTAGATTTTAATTGCGGAATAATTGACCAGCGCAGTATCAAAATTGGGAATTGGGAAGCGAGAATGAACATAAAGTAGTTATCTAATTTGACTTTTTCGTGAGAGTTTGAGAAATTCTCGTATAGAAGGAGCAGCTACTTCGTTTTCTCCATAGTAACTGAGTAACTCAAAAGATCCTCAAATCCTTTGCGATTTTTGAAGTCTCACTATTCGTAATTTAAGTTTAAGTACAGAGAAATTACTCAAAAACGAGAGTTACGTTCAAACTTAATTCTTTGACTTGAATTTAAACTTTAAATACCACTAATAGCTTAATGCCAATTTTGTCATTCTTTCTCGTGTTATTTGCAGAAAATTAGCGTTGGTGCTACCGAAATATGAGCAGCAGCACAGTGATTAAAAATATAAAAAATATACAAATGATTGAACGGCTAAATGGCTATAACAATAAGGAACATTATTTCATTGAACGAATGTCAAAGAAGTGATTTTTAAAATAATAATATTAATGAAAGGGCAGTTGAGCCCGGATTAATATCGCAATCAAATTAAAGAATAGTAAGTTATACATTGAATAGAGTGATGAAGTGACGGTTATAAATTGAATAGAGTGATGAAGTGACGGTCAAACATTGAACAGAGTGATGAGGTGTATAACATTGACCAAAGTGATGTCCGACCTCATCACAAGCAGCACAGCGCGGCTTGAGGCTCTCTGCGTGATGTCTGCCGCAGAAAAGCTGGCCGTCCTTCCAGAAGTAGATGAGGTCGACGAGCAGCTCCCGGCACACGTGGCACGTGAAGCACGCGGGGTGCCAGCACGCGTTCGGGCCGGCGCGGGCCGCCTGCACCACGATGTCGCCTCCGCTCAGCTTCTCGGTGCACTGCAACCACACAGCACGTGATGTACTGAGGCCCTAAGTGTCGTATGTGCGGTGCAACACTCCGACACTCACTGGAAACTCTTCCTCTTGCATATACAAGTCCTACCAGTCCCCAGACACTCCTACTCCTCCATTAACACGTAATACTAGTAGTCTCCGAAGAGTCCTACTCGACCACACAACACGTAATGTACCGAGTCTCTGAAGTGTCCAATGTACGGTGCAATACTCCAACACTCGCCACAAAATCCTACAACTGCACAAACAAATCCTAGCAGTCCATAGACAATCCTACTCTTACATAGACAAGTCCTACCAGTCCCTAGACAATCCTACACCTGCGTAAACAAGTCCTACCAATTACCTGAAAAGTCCCACTCGAGCAAATGTATGTCCCGATAGTGACAGAAGACTCTTGCTCGTTTAATCATATCCCACCCAGTATGAAATAATAATTAAGATAATGAATTAGGACAATAGAAATGGGAAATCTATGTAGGAGGTGTGGTCGCACACAGGATACCTTGAGCATAGAAACTGGAAGCTAAAAAGAAAGAAAAGAAGAAGAAAAACAGAAACTGAAAAAAGCCAAGGAGTGACGAACGATAGCAGTTCCATTGGCACAGATTCAGCTGAGGTTACCTAACAGCATTCCTCGTGGGGGCGCCGCGTCTAAAATTTAAACACACTCAATCTGTCCCTACTTCTAAAAACTATTTTTGCTCCATACATGCCCCGTTTTTAAAAACTAATTTTACTCAACATGTACTCTGCTTCTCAAAACTTACATGCGCTCAATATACATTTCACTTTTCAAAATTACGTATGCTCAATTTCTAGATTTTTTCTAGAACTACAGATGTTTAACATGAAATCCGTTTCTAAGCCAGTACGCGTGTTCCCAGCAAACAGCCGAGATGGAACAGAGAGCAGCACGAGGGAAAAGGGCACACGAAGAAAATCAGTTTAGAGACAAGAGAGTAAAAGCAGCAGGATCAAAGACAGAAAATAAGTAAGTTATAATTATCAAATTTACCTGGTGGCAGGCAAGCGTGGGCTGCTGGTTGAGCTGGAGCTGCTTCACGGTGCCCCGACCGAGCGACTCGCGCTTCCTTTGAGCTGAGAACAGCCGCAGCTCCTTCTTCTCCTCCTCGCTGAGGCCGTTGCAGTACCGCACCTGACAAAATCAAAACCTTACCAACGTGCTCCTGTAGAAAACGAATGCATTTGTGGTCTGTGCGCTTCAAAACATAATTACTTTGTGGTATATGCGTTTCAAAATATAATGCATTTGTGGCCTATACCTTTCAGAAAAAACGAATTTGCGACGCACACCTATCCTATCATGAAAAGAACGCATGCGAGACGTACACCGAAAAAACGCACTTTCTGCGTACACTCATAAAATCTAACGCACTTCTAGCTCACACCTACACGGTTAAAACAAAGGTGAGCCTGAAACATTGCAGGGGATAAACTATGTGCTGAAGTTATTCGAAAATGTACTGATACGAATGGGTTCAAATCAACTAGATTAGAAATGTATCTATATTTATGCGAAGGGACTTGCACTTAAAGTTGCTAGATGAAACACGTGATGCACAAGTTTACCGTCACATCGACTGACCTCATTGCGTGGAGCGCTGCTAAGTCATTTCAAATAAGCCCACAAAAAGGGTAGATTTTTAGAAACGTTCCAAATAATGTTCTCTGGAATCAAATATTCCGTTCAAGAACCGAAGTTCAACCTTTCAAAGAAAATTATCTGGCAGTCAACAAATACAGGTATACCTGTGTGCTACACAAGTGAAAGTAATTTCTCTCGGTCGCATTATTATATTAAATTACTTGAAAATCATTTCTCTCGATCGCATTATTATATTACTTGACAATTATTTCTCTCGTTTGCATTATTTTATATTTTTTGAAATTATTTCCCTGTGACGTATTATTATTATAATAATATATCAGTGTGTCGCAAGTGACCTCGTTGTCGTGCGGGGGGAGCTGGTGCAGCAGCTGCTTGATCCTGTACTTCTCCCCCACAGAGTTGACGTAGGGCACCTTGTCTTCAGGCAGCGCCAGCACGTACAGGCGCACCTGGGCACGAACAGCACAGTCAGTGACAGAATTTTACGAGCTCTTCAAATAGACATTTAAAAAATCACGAATTAAATTAAAGAAAAATGCAGAGATTGAAAAATTGACTAAAATTAAATTGAAAGAACAAACGAATGATCGCCCGATTAGAAAACGTTTACAGACGACTGGTGTAAAATGAAATGAACGAATCGTTGATTTCAGCGAGAAAACTTTCGCTTTGATTGTTTCAAGCCCTGTTGAAGTTTGTAATTGTGATTGAATTAGATTTTGACAAGAATTAATGGCAGAAAATTTAGTTGTTTCATTTTCCTCAAACATGAATTTCAAATGGTATTAAATCAATACTACTACACGATTATAACTAAAAAACGCCTTCTTGACGAGCTAATGGGACTTTCTATCACTGAGCACCGGCAAGAAAAGCGCTAGGAATTCATCGGACCACACGCGTTTCAAGAACTCACTGATAAAACCAATGTCTCCGAAATTCGAATAAATATACATCCCCCGAAATACCTTCACTGAATTGGAATACATTCGCATGAACAACCGGTAACTCCTATATTCTGCCACGTCAAATTGAAAATGAAATAAAAAATCGTCAAGGTCTGTGGGCTATAAAAATGAGAAAATTAGCCTTCCCTATCCTGTCGCCGCAGCAACTAGGCAAGACCGAGGGTATTAAGAGCCGAGGGTCCTGAAGTACAAGTACTAAAGCAGTAATGACAGAAGGAAATAAAGAATGAGGGCAGTAAAGATTGAGGGTGGAGAAGACAGAAAGTAGTATGGGCCGAGGGTAGTGCAGACCAAGGACAGCAGCGGCCGAGAGCCACAGAGGCTAAACTTAATAAGATCAAAGGACAGCAGCGGCCGAGAGCAACAGAGGCTAAACTTAATAAGATCAAAGGACAGCAGCGGCCGAGAGCCACAGAGGCTAAACTTAATAAGATCAAAGGACAGCAGCGGCCGAGGGCCACAGAGGCTAAACTTAATAAGATCAAAGGACAGCAGCGGCCGAGAGCCACAGAGGCTAAACTTAATAAGATCAAAGGACAGCAGCGGCCGAGAGCCACAGAGGCTAAACTTAATAAGATCAAAGGACAGCAACGGCCGAGAGCCACAGAGACTAAGCGTAATAAGAGCAAAGAACAGCAACAGCCGAGGTTAGTAAGGACCGAGGGCGGTAGAGACCGCCATCACGCCGCGAGGACAGTCAACTGACCCCAGCAACTCCCGAGTACAGCGAGTATAAAGCTCACAATAAACCCATAACTCTGCAGATTCTTTCCTGATTGAACAGATGAGAACTGGGGCTGCTTGCTGCCATAAAAAAGTAAAAAATAAGAGGCGGAATTTTGGTGAGCCTCTTCTGGAGACGTGGGAGGCCTGAGGCCGAGTTGTTCAAGGCTCAATTATTTAGCTTGAGATTCTCACATTATCATCCTCAATAAATGCTAGTCTCCCTACTAAATTTAAGCTTGAAATGGGTCTAGTTAATGTTTCACGGTGATCGCAGAAATTAATGCCTGAAAAGCTAGAAATTTGCACGAGTAAATTTAGAGACACTTCCTATAAAAACATGTCCTGCAAGATGCCTAAATTGTGAGAGGTATTTTGTTCTGAGGAACGTTAGCTTTTTCATTTTTATGTGAGCACGAAATAATTTCACAAGCGCTTTGCATAAGTACTAGAATTATTCATGTTTGATAATTACGTAAACAATTCAATTTTTGAAAAATAATTAATAAAAAAATTAGATGCTTTCGAAAATAGTTCGTTGTCCGTCAAAAATTTCAAATTTTTAGGTAATTTAGCAACAATTTTTGCCTGACAATGAAATTTGTGGGTCAACAAAAACATTTAGTTGGCCAAATATAGCTTTTGCCCTAATTTCTTAACTAGAAATTATTCATTGGTTGTAAGTAAGATATAAGAGATTTGCGATTTCATCTTTCTATTTCATTTAAACAACAACAACTAACATCTGGAGTTTAATGAGTAACAGCTAAACAAGTAATAATTTAGGGTAGTCAACAATAACATTTCCAAATTTACGGACATAATCATTCCTCATTAACAAAGAGCTATTTTGTGGTATGACCACTATCATCGCTATTTTGCATTATTGAGCCAAAAACGTAATAATGACAACCCCCCCCTATTCTCTCGGCACCAACACAACCGCCATGGGACAACACGAGAGCTAAAGTCGAGTCAACAGGCTGGGTTAAAGCAAGCGTATCGCCCGCGCCCGCCAGTCGTGAAGCAGGTCCCCGCGACACAAAAGGCGCTCCAACGCAGCGCCTGCAAAAACCCGCCACACTCGAACGCTCCAATGAGGGACGCACAAAAACACCGGATGACGCGCACACAGCGTCGGTATGGCGCACCTGCCTCGTGCGCTGCGCAAGGCATTAATCCTTTACCGTCAAAGTGGACTTCGAAATCCATTTTCATTAACAGCTCCATTATATATTTTATTACCTGTAAAATATGTGCCCTAATGTGTTCTTTTGAAGTTCGTTGTCGAGTGGCAGTCACTTCCTCGCTGTGATATCTGTGACTACATGATACCGGTGCCAGTCTAATGGTGGTGGTTGTGATAACGGTAATACGAGTAAAAAAAAATGCGGACGTTACAGGGTTAAACCAATTCCTCCGCTACACCAAAGGAGGGAAAACGATGATCAAAACTACGAATGCGCAACAAAATAACTCAAGTCTGAGAGTGCGTTACAGATCATATTATTGTAAGTTAGCGCGAGTGGTTACGATGGTGAGTGTCTTTGTATTAGGGTGTACAACACAAATCGATACATCTCAAGAGCTTGAGCTGAGATATCATGATCTTCGGAAACTTCTTACTCCAAAGTGAAATGAGTTCGCTTGCTTACGAAAAGATATGATTGTTCAAATGACTAATTTTGCCTGAGGTAATTAGGTCGTCTGGGAAGCAAGTCTTAATTGACGAGGAAGCAGGTAACCTTGACGATAGCCATTCGCGAAAATGATTCAAGGTAAAAATTGTGATCGTCAAATGATAAATGAAATTGCCTGAAGCGTTCATAATTATTAGCTACACTCGCAGCTTTCGTGCAATTACCTGCAAAAAAAAAGAACTGCCTGAAGCTAATCGGAAAAATGTCTCTCTCACAGTAAGCGTCCGAATCTGTTTTCGAAGAAAATATCTGCAAAGTCAAATGCTCCTATAGACCTTTAAACATTTAAATTTAAATTTACAAATGAGGTTCTTAAGTTTTTATCTTAACAGAGGAATTAAGTACGAACTTGATTCACTCTACTTTTCATTAGTTTCGAGAAAAACAGCTTCAAACTTGTAAAATTTGGTGGGGAAAAATGGTACGCCACGTTCAATACTAATGATATATAGTACAAAAGTGAGTGTTCAATTCATTTCCTTGATTAAACTTTTTACGCAAACTACCAAAACTTCCCGGCTCTGACCCGTCCGACACCCTGTGACACATCTGTCCCACAGATGCACCCCGACACCCTGCGACACATCTGTTCCACAGATGCTCTCCAGAATTAGCCACAAAATCCGCCATAACAATCGTTCAGTCGCTCTCAATTTCCTTACGCACTCTTGCGTAAACAAGATGCAGATGAACTTACAGATTCCTTTCATTTTAATATTAGTGTCAAATGAGAACAGAAAGTACTATGTTTTCTCATAATAGTTTTCTTAATCAGTTTTAATACTTATGGTAAAACGTAAGGACGCAACATTTTTCTAAGCCCTGTTTACTTAGGTGCACTGTGGCACACTTGTCCCTGTAGACGAAGATAATTGGTTAAAAAGCAGGACCCCACTCACATGTTTGAATAATGATAAATCAATAAAGAAAAATCAATATTTATATTTCAATAAATATAAATCCAGAGACAAGCAATCTACGTATGTCTAGTAAAATGCTGTTCTCAATACATAAATTATTTATAAGAACTCCGACTCAAAAGGGTTAACTCATACTCATCGATCACTAACCGCAATACGTTTCCGTTTTACCTCGCACCATCAAAACCCCCTCGATCTCTCAGAGCTCTCGCGTAGTGCTACAAAACTGGCCTCCACATTCTCCACCACATTCGCCTGCCACCAAACCTCGCAGCGGCTTTGCAAACCTCGTTACACAGCCGCTCAGTGCCGCCACCGACTGCCGAGACGCTTTTCTGCGCAGTGACTACGGCAATTCAAAAGGCGTTATTGTTTTACGAGCACAGAGCAGGTCTTTGACATGGAGGAGCCGAGCTCTTTTCAAAAAGCGTGGGAGTTTTGGTCTTTGTCGAAGGGAAGCCTTCTCTTCATGATCGTGAGATCGGAGTCTTTGTGAAAATCCCAAGGAGAAAAGAATCAACATTCAAGCGACGTTTTATGAAGCGAATAAAAAGACCGCAAGATGAAGGAAGCAGTGATAGTAACACCAATTCTACGAGAAATAGAGTAGAACTTGTTACAAAGCCTAAAATAACCCTGAAAAGTTTTATTAATAAGAAAACAATCACAAGGATGTTTATGGAACTAACTCTTAGACCCCCGAGCGAAGTATTTAACAAGATTAGAACGTAAAGTTAACACTGAACCAAATGCACATTCAAATAATTGAGTGAAATTCGGTTAGAGCATCAATAGCACGTGTTTTGAATTAGCTTTGCAAAACTTTTCTTGAATGAATGACATTTAAAAAAAAATCTAACTATTTTAGTGAATAAAGAGTAGAAGAAACATTGAGATAAGCTGATAAATTAAAAAACCCACGTCAGTATATCAAATTCAAATCAGGATTTTAGATAGGACATAACGGTCGAGTTGATCGGTCTCGATAGGTCCATTCTTTATTTGTGCTCATTTATTTACACATGCGCTATAAAAGCATTGAATCAATTTATCTTCAAGTAAAAATAAGAAATATCTTCGAAAATACAAGTAGGTGAAGCCTGCTCACCTGCTCTGGTTTCAGCCCGGGCGGCACCCAGGTGTACTCCTCGAGAGCACACCCGGAGTCGTCGTCGCTGTGGCTGTGGCGTTGAGGATCACTCATGACTCCAACTCCCCCAAAAACACCGCCAACTCCAACTCCCACTCCCACACCAACTCCATTTTTCTTGGAGACGATCGAGCCTTGGCTACTCAGGCCAGAAGGAGAATTTTGAGCTAGACTTGGCGGCTGATGTTGAGAAGTGGAAGCGAGGCTAGGTGAGGTGGTCGTCACTCCAGTTAGTTTGGTTGACGTCGTCAAAACAGCGGGGGGTTGCGTAGTGTAAGAGTTTGTGTACGGTTGTAGACGTATGTGTTTGGTGGGTATCTGAGTGTTGGGGAATATATAACTTTGAGGATTGGCCGAAAGCACCTGGGAGTTGGGGCTGGACCCAAACGCAGGAACCGGACTGAAGGAGGTGCTTTGGTGCGGGTGTCCAGTTACATTGTGAGATCCATAAGGTGGAGGAACAGCAACCGAGTTCGGAGTGGCAAGTCTCGGCATTGGTTGATAATTTTGTGAAGTAGGATGATTGGATGGCACATTGCAAGTCCTTGTTCCATAACCAGAAGAGGACTGATAGGAGTGAGAGGTGGTGACTGGAAGGCACACGCTGGACTGGGAGGTCGAAGAAGGTAAACTCGAGCTCATGTTTCTTGAAGGCTGCGCAGCCATGGGGGCACCCACCGAGCTCGCAGGACTAGCGGAGCTGGGATCTCCGGTGTTGGTCCCGCAGTGCTCTTCTCGCGGGCATTTGCAGTTGCGGCACACTTTCCTGGCAACAAAAACATCGACGTAAGCATTACGAAATCACCCTTTAAGTTTCTCGAATGTAAGTTAAAATTAGTCATTTAAATTTAGTTGCAGCGCACTTTCCTGGAAACAAGATAATCAACATTAGCAATCTTAAAACTCACACAAAAGTTTCTCGCACTTCAAAGTAATAATTAGTTTATCAGATTGAGTTACATGGGATATTTGGCAATTCAGACATGAAATACAAATTACCAACGGTCTGTTAATTCACCAGCACAGTAATTGAAGCAGCCAATGTGATATCTTAAACGATAAATCGCAAACGTACCAACGTACTCACAGTCGAATGAGATGCAAATGGCTAGAAAAGCGTAAACTTAATCAAAAATGTTTGAGGCCTATTTTTGCATAGGCGTTCATTTCGTGGGAAGAAATTTCAAACAAATGTTTGAGAAGTTCTAATGAGAAAAAACTGCAAGACATTGTTTTCTAGTTAAATTCTCAAATGTCGGACCTAAATTTGACAAAACCCTGGAAATTTTTGTAAGAAAATACGTTGCAGTCGTTGGTGCGGCCATGACTTTCGTGCTACGACTAAATAAAGAAATTCGTACTGTGTACAAACAAACAAACAAGAATCCCGCTTAGAGGCTCCGGAAGCAGTTCATTTGTTTAGGATCCCGGAAATGCAGGCAATAATAAAGTGTGGGAATGTTTTCTTCCTAATTGGTAAGGAAGAAGATTAAGTCGCTGCTTAAGAACTCGTGACTTCCTCGAAGATTTGACTGATCAGGCGGGGAGGATCTGCATTAAACTCGCAAACCAAAGTTTAGCCGAATTGAGTTCACACGTTCGGACAATTTGCGCTCGTCTGCACGATGCACGATGACTTCGAGCTGTGATGGATGCAAGTGGAAAACTTAAAACAAATGCAAACTTAGTACAGGAGTTTCCTGTTTATTTAAAGAAATCAACCAGAAAGCAAACTTTGAATGTTGAGCGAAAGAAGCAATTTTGAATCCCATTTAGCATACAGTGTAGCCTAATTGCAAGTACTTGTCGTCATCGTCACTGAATAGTCGTGAAAAGTTGTATCACTTGACTCAAGTATCCAAGTGGAGTACAAACACCTGGCGACGCGGTAGGGTATAATTTTTTCCAAGAAAACTGCGAGGTCAAACTACCTCATAGAATACGCGGTGACCAAATTGACCTCCAAATTCATTTGCTATTAGTTTTATGTATCACTTTTCTCTTAACTGCATTACAGTCCGAAAATAATTTATTACAATGCATAAATAGTAGCAGATGTACCTTATGGTGAATGAAGTGTTTCAGTGACGATGTACTTGTGGCTGATAGGCAAAGAATATTCATTTTCTAATTATGCTACAAACAAAATTAACAGATTGGATCTAAGATTACATATTTCATGCATAGTTATTAAGATTCCGACATGGTGCAGAGAATTTAAATACCTAACCCCCTCATTCAATGTTGATCACCTTAGCACAGAAGCAAAACACTAGACGAGAAACGGATACGTTGAATATTATTGCGGACAGCAAAAAACATTTAGGAGACGAACATGTTTTAGTTCGGTATTTTAACTTTATTTTCACACATTCTTGGTAAGAGGAGACGCCGCATGGCACGTGGTGACAAGACGCCGGTTTTGATTGTCGGAAAAATGGCGTCGTTTTCAACACTCGAATTATTTTCAATAAATTTTACGATCGAAGCCAGCGTTTTGTGAGCGAAAATAAAAACTCGACTGCACCGCGGCACGAAATGAGCAAAAAGGAAAAGTAAAAGCGGAAGCTGGGACATTACATCTTGTACAGTTTTGTGAGATGTGAGGACTGGACGCTGTCACGCGGCTTGAATGCGGGGAAGAATGAAAAAAATTTACGTTTAAAATAATAATTTCAAAATACAATGATAAACGCGCAAGAAAATATGCGAGCACAAAACTACACAGTTATTTACGAGTTAGAAATAAACTTTCCAAAAGAATAGAGTTGTTAATGTTCAATGGTCACCAAGCCGTTTCAGATTTTATTGCAGATTATTGTATCCAATATTTTCGGAAAAAAACGGTTAATAATGGGTACGTATCGGCGAGGTAGCATTAATGCTTGCAGTTAAACGCAAATTGGTACGTTGTGCTTGTTTTATAAAAACGCATTTAAACCTTCTTGTAGTCTGACAAACGTGAGAAAATAGCGAAGGAATTTAACATTTTGATTGTGCCGGAACTAAAAATGAAGAACTATCAGCTTGCATGAATCTGCAGCCCTACGTGATGTCCACTTTATGCAAGTGCGGTATAGTCGATCCACGAGCTGTGCGTCACTGCACGCGAACTTCAACTTATTAGCATAAAATTTAATCTAAGCTATCCATAACATGAATCAAGCTTCGAATTAGTTGAATAAATGAAACTAATATTTACAGAAACAAGCTGCAGTTCACAAAAGATTAGATTAGAGGTTGGTTCAAGCCTCCCTTACAGCTACAAAAAAGAGCGTATCGAAGAGAGGAAGGCACCACTTAGTATGGAGATAAGAGAATGAGGAATCTCGGCAGAAGGGGCAAGTTGAGAAAGAAGTTCATGAAATAAGATAAAAGTTGATAGAGAAAGTCAGAGGTGCTGAAAAACAGGACAGCAGTGAACCGAAAAAAGGTGATCCTTAACATAAAAGAAACACATTTTATTTCGACAAAAAGAAGGCCTACTTAATTCTCAGCTCGGGCCCTCACATTTTTACCCTGGGCGCGAATTCCCATACATACAATAGTAGTATCCCTCTGAGGGGATTCACAAAAGATGACGTCACAACACTCGATGAACGATCAATGAATTTCAGTCTGTCGAAGCACTAGTAGCCGTTGTACTACCACTATTGGTATTGCTAGAACTATTAAAATGTCTGCCGTTGTTCAACTACTACAATTGATATCACTACAAGTTTTAAAATGTCTGTCTCCTGCATGACAGCCTGGAATTTCTACAGCAACGCGTTGCAGAAACAGGTTTCAACAGAAGTAAATGTATCAGAACTATAAAGGAAAAGCTTTAGTATTTTCCTACTTGGGACAAGCGCTCGAGGCAAAAGCTTGCAAGAAAACTGGAATGGAAGGAAGGTTTTCCGAGAGGTTTCGAGAGCCCTTGCTCCACTCAGAAAAATTGTGGCGATCCTCCTCAAGCTTCGCAAATTCGAGCCTAAAATTTCTTATTCTAGCATTTACTCGAAGATCTCGCAAGCGAAGGTCACAACATTGTAAAATTTTATTTTTGCTCTCAATAAATAATAAAACACGAGTGACGTTTCGTCAGGTTGTAAAATTAAAGAAATTGATGAAAAAGTTACAAATGCTGGATTTATTTGAAGGTTTACGACTTCACTTCAATCGAAACGCCCCTCACGCCAGCAGCCTCTTGAACAAATATGGTCGTTGAATCACAGGAAAGTTTATAGAAAATCAAAATAGCAGAAAAAACTTAATCTCGCGCACTTTACTGTTTTTGAATACAAAATGCTTAACTCCATTTTGTAAACTTCCAGTCACATTTAAAAAAATCAATCCCATCATGGATACTGTACTTTGGAAGCAAGAACAATTATGATAAGTTTTTGTTAATATAACAAAAACAAAATAAATTTTAACTCCCTGATTGAACGGATAATGTCAATGAAATTTTCATATTGGTTCCATAGAGTAATGTAAGAAGTACAGAATAACAACGCCGGAAAAAGAGACTTGTAAGCCCAGGATAATTTGCAAATTAGCCATTCTCGAGGGAGGAAACTCAAGTCGCTTTCATAAATCTCATGCATAGGCTAACGATTCTTCAAAAATGACCAGACATTGAAGTGTAATTATGTTATTCTTTGGTATAATTTTAAACAGCGATTGTGAGCATCTCTACGCAACGAAAACTATGAAGAGAGAAATGGTCAGAATGCACATATGTAGGTAGGCGCTCGGTTTCACTTGAAGCACTTCTCTTCAAGAGACAAGTAGAAACAAAGGGTGCTACCTACATAAATACATACAATACTAAAAAGAAATTATAATCTTCTCTAACATGCGCTTATTGCTGAGCGAACGGCCTTGGTTGTGTCTAAAGAGCGCTTATTCTAGAAAATTATTAGAAGATACGACGTTATATACTCTCAGCAAATCTAGTGTAGTTTAAGAAACTCGTATGTAAATCTCTGGAAAAGTCATCAAAGAGACTAGGATGTGCAAGTTTTTTCAGAATTATCATCCAGGGAAACGCACTTTACTTTCGAGTTCATAAACGGGCAAATTCACGCAGAAATCATCACTGCGCAGCTTTACCCAAGTACAGCCCCCACTAAATTGGGTTGCCATTAAGGTGCTCCTCATTAACACATTGACTGCTTGGTGACCCACCGGTGGTCACTAAGGAGTCCTCCATGATGCGGGTGACCCACCGGTAGTCAGAAACTGAATTTGTACATCACGTGTACTTCCTGAAGATCAAGGGAAGGAAGGTTCCTGTTACTCATTCGTTGAAATGATTTGATAATGAAAATCGAGTTTAAGTTGAGTCGCATATTGAAATTCTGTTCAACTCGCCACAATTAAAGCATTAAAGTATCGAGCACAACCTCTGAAACCTCGGGCTTCAGCACCTGATTTTATTCAAAAGCAATGACTGCACGAGACTCCTCGCCTCAGGTTATGACTCAAGACTTGAAACGTCGGTGGAATTCAAGACGAAGCAAAGAGAGGAAGTGTACACGAAAGCCTCGCGCTCAAATTGTGAGAACAATTTAAGCCTCAAGGCTAAAAGAACAACATCAAATTATAAAGAGTTAGCAAACACACACAAGTTGTAAGGTTGAGCGACACAAGGACTTCTCAAACGAAAGGGCAATTTCAGTGCCATGCTCTTAGACCATTGTTTGGGAGACTTATGTTTAAATTCGCTCACCCTGAAACTCTTATGAATAAGGCACCATGATCTATGAGTGAAACTGTAATTTCGGAGGTCACATGAAAAAGAAACCATTGTCATCGCGCAAGTTTAGTCTCATTATGAAAAAATGATTTGTGCATTGTAGAGCGACAATATCAAACGTT
Source organism: Platorchestia sp. MABIK (assembly GCA_014220935.1). Taxonomy (NCBI): domain Eukaryota; kingdom Metazoa; phylum Arthropoda; class Malacostraca; order Amphipoda; family Talitridae; genus Platorchestia; species Platorchestia sp. MABIK. The sequence continues at coordinate 149,441 of JACJUY010000600.1, read as the reverse complement.
ACTAATCGTCTTACAATGTTCCCATAATTTCGTGCAGTGATGTTCACTACACTGCATCACTGGTACAAGTATGTGATTAAATAAAAAAGGCCTACGTGAGTTAATGTAACGGTTATGATATGTGATTAAATAAAAATGGCAATGTTAGCTAAAATAATGGTTATGATGTGTGAATAAATAAAATTGGCATACGTTAGTTAATGAAACGGTTATGATATTTTTGTGAATTAAAAATGATGAATCCACAACTCAGTTCGACCGTTCGCAATAAGATTTCCATCCATTGAGCACTGTGGCACGAAAGGATTCACGAGGTGACATGAATAAAAATAGACTTCAGGAACCAGAATTTCTGAAAGCAAAGCAAAATCAGATCGCACGTTTTACATCAAATTTCGATTTACTGAAGGAAATCTGAATCCATTATTTCAACCTAAATTAATTCCACGGAGAAAATATCAGTGAAGCAGTTTGTTGAGTTATGATTATTCCTACGTTGAAACGTAAACGTAGGAGCAAACTTACGAGGGTTTTACATATTTTTTATTCAAAATAAAATAGTGCAGAACAAACGTTAATGGGAAAATCGCACAAAACATCAACAGATATCGTCGCATGCACCTGTAGCAAATATTTCGTCTTTGTCAGTGAAGGAGAAGATAACGAATGGTCATTTTCTTGAATTTTACGAAAATGTAATGCAAAACTTTGTATAACAAGGACAAAATGTGAAAATGTTGATTAGCGGTGTGACGGATGGCACCAGATAGAGAGAGCAGTGTGACGGAGGGCGCCAGAGAAAGAGCAGTGTGACGGAGGGCGCCAGAGAAAGAGCAGTGTGACGGAGGGCGCCAGAGAAAGAGCAGTGTGACGGAGGGCG